>JAANSN010001689.1:0-30804 GCA_036850665.1 Dicranocentrus wangi
ATCGTTTTAACATAATGCTTTCAATATCACTCATTAAGTTACTCAACTCCACACTTTACTTTTTAACATAGGAAGATGTACTGTTAACTGATCTATAAATGAAGGTCCTACCGTGTGCTAAAAATTTGTATCTGCGACTCTTACCTTACGCACAAAATTTCCCATGAAAAATAAAAACTCTAACGCTCAAAAAATTTCCCGTTTTTTACGAAAAAATATATTTCCAAAGATTCATTAGCCGGGTATCAATTACACCTTCTTTTTGCAAGGTTGACTTTGATGAATTACTATTTTTCATTCATCCCTCGTAAAAAATCCTTTTCACCCTTTGAGATCAGGCCGCGCTGCTCGGATCCTGAATGATATTTCTGAATGGAGTTGCTGATGGTAGGAAGAAGGTCAGGATCATCATCATGATTCTCTCTTGTTGATACTTAAACCGATCCCGGTATAATGCGGGCCGTGCCCTCCTCATGCCAAAAAGGTGGCCTGTCTCTCAGGTCCTAATTTACGCTTCACTGCGAAAGCACAGGTAGATTTGTGTTGTGAAAGCGGATCTGAAATGCCGCGAAAGAGAGAGAGAGAGACGAACATCATGGTCATACTCATTCATTTTTTGAAGGGCTCACACACAGGCAGTAAAGCAAGGTGGCGGAGAAGGCCGTTTTTTAAAGCTTTTTTTCCCATTTCGGTTGACTGATGATTTCCCAAATCTTCCAAAAAATACCGACACTTTGGTTCACCTACTGGTCCATCCTTCTCATTTGAGATCGGTTTACCTCTCGCGACAAAAAAAGAGAATATTCTCAAGGACCAGTGGCAGTAGCCCGATATGCGATATGCCTTTTTTTCAAAAAGAAAAGAAGAATGTTGTGCATGCTTTCTTTAAGTTTAAAGGTTAATCACGTTTCAATGAAATTCGTTCTCGTTTCCGAAACTTTATATCCAGTTTAAAGGAAAAGCTGTGAAAAGAAGTAAAAGAAAATGTTGACGATGATGGAATGGTTTACAAAACTAAAAGGGGTATGTTCCTTGGGAAATGAAAAATTCATTCATTTTTCTGCTTTTTTAGAATAAAAATCCTTTCCTTTCCGACATTGTCCACTTCATTGGATGAAAAAAATTCATTCCCACAAGCTCAAAAACTTGTTGCTGGCTCCAGTAGCCACTGCGTCTGGCACATTGTGATTCATGGAAAAGGAATGGAAATTTGCCACCTCCTTTCAATCCTGTTGTTTAAAAAATTGAAACACAATTAATCATGTTTCCCTTAAAAAAATAATCTTTCACAGTCACATCAAATTTATTCACACATTTCCCTTCAACCGTGATATTGCTGGCCAGTCCGACGTTTTATCCAATTTTATAGTAACATGATTCGGTAAAAAAAATATTAAATCGGTTAAAACTGGATAAAAATATATATTTAATGTGAAAGGGCCATATCAAGGAGAAATGTACTTTATATATATATTTTTTTCTATCCAAACTGGAATTTTGTTCAATACGGAAAATGAAATTACATATAAAAGAATGAAAGGGTTATATATTTTTAAGCTGTTTGTGCCTAAGCCTTTTTTTCAATTTTGTTTCATTTCTCGACTGCTCGAACCTACCTCCTCTTCTCCGTGAGTTCAGCTATGAGGTCAGCATTACGTTGCAAGAAATGAAGGATTTTTTTCGTTCCCATAAAGTTCGACAATAATGCAATGCACAGCACATCAGCACACACATGTGATCTAACTGGGAAAATGTGTGTAAGTGTAAGCACATAAAACCGTATATATAGTTGCATACATATTTGATTCCCTTTTTCCCCTCAAAAATTTTTTCAATTACCAAATTGGAAAGGGTTAGAGGAAAAAGGGTTGAGACTGGAAAGGGAATTGTTGTGTATGGATGGAATGGAACAGCCCAACATGTAAAGGGTTGAATACATCAGGATCGTGAAGCAACTACTCAGGCAGGACCATCTGTGTTTTGTAGTTGGGAAAAAATCAAATTTAAAAAATAGAAAAAAGGCTGGTGCAGGTTTTTTATGAAATTTTCATACAAAAAAATCTCATCTACTCTCTCTCTCTTTCTGTTACGTTACGTGCCAGGAGTTTTTTTACTGGAGAGACATTAGCTTCAAAGTTTATTACCACTTGAAATTTAACTCTGCCCATAAATCATAGGACCGACAGGATGGAAGGAATATTTTCTCATAATCTGGCTATATTTGTGCATAAACAACAACTCCATCTCATCTCATATACAGATACTTTACAGGAATAAACAGGACACACACACACACACAAGTGAAATGACAAAAATGCAAAAATTTCTGTAAAAAGTCCATTTTTCTTGGATGAATTGTCGCTGTCGTTTACACTCTTAATTCTTTTTTAAGCAGGAACTGGAATGACTGGTCGCTTTAATTGAACCTGAATTCACAGTACAGATCAAAATCATTTTGGAACTCTGATGCTCTTGGGATATTAATCCAGAGAGGAGGAAAAGGATGAATATAACCCTTTTTTTCCTTTTCCATCGTATCAAAATGATTATCATCATGACGAGCGTTTTTTTAACCTCGTTCCTTCTATATTTACTTGGTTTGGTTCAAACGGATTTTTCCATCTCAATTGTTCCACCAATCTCTCTCTCTCTCCGTATTCCGTATGAGCCATCTGGACAAAAGGAAATTCGGTAAAGTGCCTAGTTTCACCAATTTTTTTATTCACCTTCTTAATGGTTTTATGTGAGTCAGAAGAAGCGGAAAAAGGACATTCTCGTTCTTGCTGTTCATTATGATTTTTAAAAAAAGTGAAATTTATGTATGTGAAGAAGATGATCATCATCAACCTAAATGGATCTTTAAAAAATCTTTTGGTTTTTGGTATCAGGTAAAGAGAAAAAAGTACATGAACCGTTATGGAATAATCCGTGAGAACTCAGCTTGTAAAATATGGATGGGGAGTATGTATTCCAGGTACGCAGCAATAGATGGCTGGTCAGGTTTTTTTTCTTCGTTTGTTGCTGCTTGTAGAAGAACTGTAGAGTCCACAAAAGAAAGGAAATGAGTAGGTATATGGTCAACTTTGCTTTGAGATATATTTTTTATTAAAAAATAGTTAACAATAGAGCCAAGAGCTGTCAAATGCTCATTTCCTTATAATTCACACTGTAACTGATTTCGATGGATTTTTATGCATAATATTGTGTTCACCACATATTATGTATAAGACTTCCCTGGACAATATGCCCCCTAAATTAGGTCAAGCAATCAGTGTGACACACAGTGGGAATTACTATGGACGAGTAGTTCAACCTACAAAACTTGACAATACAAGTATTATAAAAGGAGGTTGCCCAGTCCAATAAAAAAATTATAAATGTACGAAGGGGTGGGGGGAGGTTGAGCTTTAAACAATACTGACCAGTACAACTCGCATAATAAATAATACATAATATACCTATATTCATTTCATCCATCCACCTATTATGATTTGAATGACGGAATTTTTCTGCCTCTTTGATTTTTTCCCTAATTTTTAATCATTGGGCTTCCTGTCGGTGAAGCACGTAATGGGAATCACAGTTCCCAGCAAAAGCGGTAGTGGACCCAACCAATCCCTCTATACGTCCTGTTCATGAATCCCGACACGACAGTTGCTTCAACTTTTTTTTTAAAAGTATTTCACACTAAAAAGTCATCATGTACTTTGAATGCAGGGAAAATGTCGATTTATATGTATTTGAAAAATCTACTAGCACCAGCAGTCGTTATACACGATTGTATCGAGCGGCAGTAACTAAAATATAAAATATATATTATGCGCTGTACGACACCAGCTTTCCCTGAAACTCCAACAGGTGCAAGAATATAAAACGTTATTATTATTATTATTATTTTGTGCTCAATCGACAAATTCCACATTTTCAGTATAGATGCACGATACCATTGTGAGAGCTGACGAGTTAATGATATTTTTTTAACAGAAATATTGATCAAATTCGCAGATATCATTCTCCTCTGCGTTTTTCATTTTTGCTGGTTCATTGTGCTCTGAAAAATGGAAAAATCACAATTTTTAATCTCCAACCCCCATCTTTTTTTACGTCCTCTCTGTATTCTTGAGCGGAGGAAAAACGCGCTTTCTTGCTTCCTAAACTAGCAATTCACGGCAGAATCCTCTCCTCTTCTTCTCTTCCAAGCTTATTCCCTCAATTCAATAGTTTTTTTTACACCTGCAAATTGTGTTCCCCGGCCATGCGTCACGGCTGCGAGCTGTGCTATAGGACCTGCTAAACAGGACAAAGACACAACATCACGCAGTATTGTAGCCAAAAGATGCTATCTTCTTTCACTTTGCATCAATCAGCAACCGTCAGCGAAACAGTTGGATGTTTAAAGTTAGAAGAAACGGGATAATTTGCCCAAGCGACGACGGTACGCTGCCTGTTTTCCTATTATCCAAACGCATTTATTTGTAGTTTAACCAAACTACGCAAACTAATAAAACCAAAAAATTCATTGACTTTTTGCTTCATCCCACAAAGCAGCCACGAAGTTAGAATATAATAATAATAATAATATATCGTCGTAGTCAAAGTCAAATTATCACTTAAAACTCAGCAAAAGAATACAAAACAGCATATTTTAGCGCAGAGAGAGAGAGAGAGAGAGGGCATATTCGTTAAAGAAAAAAAAAGGATTCACCCTTGCGACCAAGTAGAAAAAAAACCGTATAACTTGAAAGCATCATCTTATCGAGCACTACATAACTAACATACACGACGAGCGACACCATAAATACGATGAGCATGAGGATCCCTGTAAATAGCAAAACTTTTTCCTTTGAAATCTCTCTCTCTCTCTCAAGTTGAGCGTTTAAGAGTAAGTATATAGTTTTTTTTATCTGTTGTTGACTGCGTTGTTCACATGAATAAATATGAGAAATTCAATTATTTTATAGAGATGCAAAGGTAAGATATTATTCGTCCTTTTTTTCCTCGGAACACAACAGCGTAAAATACACAAGCACAAAAATAAAAATACCCTTTTACATCATAACACCCGAGAGAATAGCACCATCACACCGGTTGTGTAGACAAGCACAGCTTAGCAGAGAGAGAGAGAGAGAGAAGTAGTTAAAAGGGATTTATTTACTTACTCATTAACGTCTCTTTTCCACTTTAAAAAATTTTCTGTGGTCAACCTCAACACGTCGAGTTTACCATCCTCGTCGTTTTTTTAGACGACCGTCGATGATGAGTGAGTGAGTGCATTGTTATGCGTACATTTTTTTCCTCAGAGATTGATCTTTGCTCATATAAGAGAGGCAAGAAATGGGAAAAGCTCTTTTTTTTCACGAGTTTCACAAAGTCATAAATGCTATTTTCGCATACCATCATCTTCACCTCGAGAGTCCGAAAGCTTGAAGAAAAAAGAAAATAGAGAAATGCTTATATAGCATCATCGGCGGACCATGGCGAGGAACAGTTAGACGTGAGGATAAGGATAAGAAGACGAAGAAGACGAAGGGTATAGAAATAAGGTTATTTTTTTCTGGGGGTGTGTTTACGATCCTGTTTTTGGCTATTTTTATATTTCTTTACTCAATTATCATAAAACAGTACCTTAGCGTTTGAAGGGAGAATAATATGTGATTTGAAAACTTGAAGATATGGCTAGTCTGGTATGATAAGGTATTAAAAAATATATATGATGAGATGAGAAAATGGGAAAGCTAAAAGGAACCAAAATGCTATATGTTTTCCCCGTCTCTTCTGCACCTTATTGCATCTCATCGACAGTTTATCATGTTGGTTGCCAGAAATAGGACTGGGCTGATGTTATTCACAAGTGAGGTTAACGATTTTGCAGACAGTCAAAATAATAAAAAAATAACAATAACATTTAACACATCTTCCAATTTTGGCTATTCAAATTCCAACTGACTCTCAAATTACACCCTCCTTGTATCTATTGCATGCAGTACGCTGTCACGTTACAAATTTTTATTATAATTGGTGTCGAAATCTTCCTTGATTTGGTCTAACACGACATTTTTTGTCAAAAATATCCTGATTTAAATGAAAACTGAAAGGGTTAAAATCCATATCGGCGGAGCTGATCACCCCGAATGAATCCCTCTTCTCAACGCAGCATATTATTATGGTCTGGTGCAAGGCTAGTAGCGTGGGAATCCACATGGTCCATTAAGAATCTTTTTTTCTTCTCGAGGAGACATCATAAACCTAGGAAGAGTAAAAATCTCATTTTTCCTCTGGTTAAAAAAACGGAATATCTATATATCGTCTTTTGGAAAAAGTACATAAAATCCTAGTTTACAAGATAAACTTATGCTCCGACGTTCATGCATTCATGCATCTATGCATTTGAGCATGCATGAAAAAATATTTAAATACCAAATAAAAAAAGAAGAAAAATCTAGCTCCCTCCTCTCTTCCCGGCACCACCGCACCGGTAAAGTTCCAACCAGCATAGCATATATTATGATTGTATTTGTATGTATTTTTTAAAAAAAGAATACCACTAAAAAACTCAAGCCTTTTCCTTGTAAAACATCATGTCCCAATCCTTTTCTCTATTCCATGAAGTCTTGAGTCGCTTTTGTGGAATTACGAATGCTAATAAGGTTGATCATTAACACATGGAACAGCATTTTCGCCCTGGCTCCCACGTAAGTATCAAAAAACCAGGATGGGAATTGGGAATACATATTGTATATGTATATGTTTTGAATGAATTATGGAATTCACGGTTTGTTTGACTGACACAGTCCGTAATGTTACATACCTAATAAACATATCGTATAATAATAATATGGGGTATACATTGCAATAATTGTAAAAAGAGTTTGTCTAAAGTGAAAAGTTGTTTTTTGGGGGAAAATAATAATAATAATAATACAAAAAAGGGGAAAAAATGGAAAAGACAGGTTGGGATAATATTATGATGTTGCTTTGGGAGTCGGAGTCGAGTATGATGATATGATGCTGTTGCTCATAAAACGCATGTATATAGTCGTGTCTCATCACCCTTCTCGCCAACAGTCGGCGAGAGAGTGTCGACCAAGACTCATGTCATGTTTTCCCAGGCGCACACTCGTTTTTTTGGTGTAAAAATGTGCTTGCTTTGAGCTGCTTTCCGTATTTCTGGGTTTATGCCGAGTGAGTTGTAGTTTTTTTGGGAAAAAACTGGGGGAAGCTGCGGCATGACTGGCTTCTATTCAAAGGAAACAAGAAAGGTTGAAATGGGGGAAACATGTACATATATGTTCGTAAGAGGTTTGGTTGGTTTTATGAGTGGTTGAGTGGTGGTGGTGGTGGAGACAGGCACCCTAAAAAAATGCGGATTTGGGTGATTTCGGGAAAGTATATTGGGGTGAGTGGCGGCGGTGGTGGTGGTGGCGAGGATTATGTAAACATGTGTTGGTTATGACCCGTATCCTTGTGTGTTTTGAGTATCTTTTACAAGGATCTCTTTACCCTGTTTTGGGTAATTATCTGTGGAAAAAATGATTAGAGGACAAAGAGTAAACACACAAATTAGCTCAACAAGTCGCCGTTTACTTTACCTATAGCATTACCATTGCAAACACTACCCGTACGATACGTACAAATCTGTATTCAAAGAAGATATTGTGGTCATCTCGTAAAATTTTTTTAGATGTTCAAATTAAGCATGTCTTGGATCTCCCAATACAAGCAATAATTATTAGAACTCAACTTAAAATTATAGCATGCAATACTAGGTATTTAAAAAAGCAAAGTAAATTAAATCATCATAAAACACAACTCCCTGATTCCAACTGGGTTTGTAGGGGTCCAGCCCATTACTACTCTTTTGCAAAGTCACCAATTTGCCATAATGACAACCTGCGCTTTTTCTCCAACCATATAATTTTTCGGAAGCCGTAACACTTGTTTTTTCTTCTTCTTCTTCTTCTTCTTCTGTTCATCTAGGGGGCACATGTCAGTCATAAAATTCACACACATTCAAGTTATTATATTGTGCTGCACATCCCTTTGCTTGCTGCTCCCCGTCTCAATCTCACAATGTTACAAAAACATGATAATATATAAAAGCGTCATTCTCCTGTGACATCTTGTCCACCTCGCCACCACTTGCCAGACGTTGAAACACACCCAACACAACACGCGGAACGCAAACAACAACCTCGTTTTGCGTACCACTACTGTGTTGATCCACGAAAATGAGGCTACCGGCTATATCCTCCTAGTTTCCTATTCTCTTTTTTTCCTTTTGTCTAATTCCGCTCCGGCCAAGATACGTATCCCATCCCTCTTGGAAGAGAGGACAAAGACAGGAAAAGTAATCAAAGCCCAAATTCAAAGTTTTATTTTTTTTTAAATGGAGCTTTGAAACTTTGATGAAAACGCTGTTATTATCACGCCAGCAAGAGGATAGTGATTAGCTTCCGTGCTCACCACCTTCCTTCGAGTCGAGTCTTCTTCACATTTCCTATGAATCCCATAATATGTATCAAAACAAAAATGGGAAAGGATTCAAACATGATACCCAAAAATGAAAACACGAGCAACAGCATCAGCATCAGCAACAAGTGACCAGTAAAAAAAAGTTTTACAGCTTTCTTTTTTTTTCTTGTTCGTCAATTTTTCTACCCTGTAGCAGAGCTCCGTTTTGCCTCCCTATATTTGGGTTATAAGGCCGCTGGCAGTGGTCATGTTCTTTATATATTTTGTACTGTTTTCTCCTTTCTTTTCACTGCTCGCTTTTTTAGCATTGATTTGTTTAAAGTGTAGTAACCTTTTATTTTAGTATTTTTGTCTTGCTTCTTCTTTTAGTCCCAACAAGAAGATATCACTAAAGAAGAAAAAAAAAACATATCATGACAAAGATATTACACGAGAGAGAATGGGAATGTGAAAGAGTCTTACGTTGCGCGTAGCTCGTGGTGGTGGTGGTGGTTGGTGGTGGCACGGCTGTGATTAATTACCCGTTAATTATGGGGTTATAAAAAAAGAGTGGAAGAACTGAAGGGGAATTCAATGCACTAATATCCGACTTTTTCGGCCATCGTCATCGATTATTAATCTCCTCCGTTCTACTGAAACGAACGAACGAACAAACTGACTTTTTTTATTTAGAGTTGGACTTTTTAATTACCTTTACACGATCAGGGGGCTGGCGCGGAGTAAAAAATAAATGTGAAGCGATATCTAGGATTCATTTGTAGACGAAGGATAATATATAATAAGTAAAATAATGATGATGATGACGAGATGACGACGCTTGCTACATTCTTTTCTCTAACTAAAGAGATCAAAAACTGCATAGAAATTAGTAATGAAATCAGTTTTTGGTGTAGCGCACGGCAGGTGTAAAGTCCAAATTGAGCGAAAAAACGAGATGATAGGGTTGTGATAAAGGAGCTTATTATCACCATTCTTTTGCGGTGGTGCGGTGCGGTGGTGGAGTTGGAAGGTGGAAAAAAAGGGATGCCCAGCATACAAGACAGGTTTCTTCTTGTTTTTTTTTTAAATCTTGAGCATTTTTTCGGTTGAATTAAAAGGCTCCGAGCAGACTCCGCATTGTGGCAGACATAATGTCGGCTTCGGATAGTAAAAGGAAAATAATGCGGTAGCAGTGCCCCTTTGGTGGTCAAGAAAGAAGAAGCGGACTTTTGTGTGAAAGAATTTTGTTTGGGGTGGGAAGAAGAAGACGAGCTCGGAAATGTAATAAAAGTTGGGGGAAAAGAAGTAAAAAAAAATATGTTGGGTCTGTTTTCTCATTTTTGAAATGGTTAGGTTGGAGGAGTTAAGTGAATTGCTAATTAGCACTTTGCTACAATAGGGGAAAACTGGGAAGAAGAAAAAACGACTTGAAAATCAGGAAAAGTATTTTATGGAGGAATATATAATTTTTTGTGTTTATGGATGTATACCGATAGTAAAACAAGGTGGGTTTCAAAGCAGCAGTCCAGTACCGTTCGTAAATGTTACTACCATTACAATGTCAGCCAGTACATCATCTACCTGCTATTAATCCTATACGGAATTCTACATAATTTTTTGTCAACGTCAATATACTTCAAGAAAACGTTTGAGTAAAGGATGGCAGTACGTATTCTCCTACTTCCCTACAAAATCTTGCAGAATTATTAAAGTCCAGGTGTTCCTAAATCATAATTTTATCACAAAGTATCAATACCTTTTGATCCGATATCATCAATATATATTACATTATAAAATCCATCGCATCAAACATGAATGCGCAATAGCATAACATGTATAAATTTATCCAGCATTGTGGAACTACTCTCATTTAGTTTACTTCCCATTCAGCCCACTTTTCCCCCAATTCTGTTGAAATCCCATCCAACCCTTCCTCCATCCAAACTTATTTGGTAAAAGGTATGACACACTATTCAACTCGGTATATAACACTCTTCTACCGACTGGGTGTCCTTTGATAATGGTCCCTGGGAAATTGGGAAAATCTCGGACGGATGGCCATGTACACTTACTTTATTCAAAATGTTAAATAGCACCTTTCCAATCCATTTCAACCCATTCGGGTTTTCAATGCAATTTCAAATTTTTATACACAATTTATATATAAAAATTGTACAAGTATCCGTAATCCTTTCCCACTGACAACAATGCTCGTCCGTCCATGTGCCGCAATGTCATTACAAGCACACACACACACATGGTTCATATGCTTGTATCATCTATCGACATTCATTCCGCCGCAACGCTACCAAATGTATCGGAACGGTTCAGTCAGCTTCTGATTATTTTTTTTTCTACTCTTAATGGAGAGGAAGGAAAGGGGAAACCGTTTTTTATTATTTGATGATGTTGATGATCAGGATCGGGATCGGAAGCCTTTTTTCCCAATACACGATGAGCACATCGGCTTGGCTAGCAGCTCATATCTCACCCTTTTCCCCGTCTTCCTCCTTTTTTATACTTCCCCAACACTTTTATTCTCCGGGTGTGCAATGCCGATGATGATGATGATGAACTCTTTGCTTACAAAAATGTGCACCTCAATAAAGGAAAGGAAAACGGTCTGTTTTAAAGAAGTGGCAAAGGTCTTTATAGTAAGTGGTGGTGGTGGAACAGGAACCGATACATAAAAGTGTACAGTTAGTAGAGATTGAGAGTGGAGAGGGAAAAAATCATCTGTTTTAAAGAAGTGGCAAAGGTCTTTATAGTAAGTGGTGGTGGTGGAACAGGAACCGATACATAAAAGTGTACAGTTAGTAGAGATTGAGAGTGGAGAGGCAAAAAAAAATCTTTCTTTTTTTCTGTCACAATTTATTGCAAGTTGTGACCATCTCTGGCTTCTAGAGTTTCATTGAACCAAAGAGATTCCCATCATTTAAGGTATTTAAAAAGTGAGAATAAAAAAAAATCAAGGGTGAATCGAGTGAATTCATTAAAATGCTAAAAAATATGACTTTGGGTCTGGATCAGCATAAAAAATTGTGAAGAAAACCAGCAAACTTTAAAAAAATAAAATAAAACGAAGCTGATAACTTTCTATCCCCTTTTTTGTGTAAAACCATCCGGATGAACTACTGGTTCACACACACACACTGGAAATGAAATGTGTGCTTCATAAGTTTGCAATAAATCTACACAAAAATTCCAAACAAAAAAATCCGTTATCACTGGGATTAGGCAAGTGCAGCAACAGGAGGACTTCCTGCTGAGCATTTTGTCGGTTTTTTCACTATTATTTTGTAGCTTTTTGGCTTGGACGATAAAAAAAGGAACCTGAGCATTCGTAACTCATTTTTATCTCAGCCTGCACATCAGCAGCGGCAGAGGCACCGGAGGTGAAGCATTATATCTTTTAGGGAAATATGCCACTTTTTATTATTTCTCACTTTTTCACACATTTTCATCCTCTCATTTCGAATATTTGGGCTCAACTCCACAAATCTCGTCTCCTCTTTTTCATCACAAGATTCCCTGGAGTTAGCACGGAACTGGGATTCCTGATTAGCATCCTCTCTCCTCTCCTCACTTGTATCATCTGAGGGAAAATCAAGATGATTTTTGTGCACTTTTTCCCGTTTTCCCTTCAAAAGTTGTGACTCTGATGGTGGAGAGACACTTTGTCCTCTCTAATCGCTCAGCATAATTTACGACTACCGCAAAAATGGGCTGAGAAACACGGAAAAGAAATTAAAAGGATTTAGTCCCAGCCCGCAAACGCAAACGCGCTTTCAACACTCATCCCATTTCCTCCTTTTTTCCCCCCAAAAAAATAGCATTTCCTCTTTCTTTCTTTTTTTTTTCAACGTAAACTTGTTATACTGACGATGTTATGCGGGTAATTTATTGCGGAACCACTTGGGCTGTTGAGTAATTATCTTGATAACAGATAGCTATAGATATATATATTCTTTTTTGTCTACCGTCATGTTCAACACATCNGGGTAATTTATTGCGGAACCACTTGGGCTGTTGAGTAATTATCTTGATAACAGATAGCTATAGATATATATATTCTTTTTTGTCTACCGTCATGTTCAACACATCCCATTCATTGAGACTGAAGTGTTTGAGAATTGTTGGGTGATGGCACAATAATAATTTTTTTCCCGAATCCCGGAATACCCCTCAACGACGCTTGCTGCACATGTTTTTCGTTCGGAGAAACAAAAAACCTGTTGTTTTGAATGTAGAAAAATGTAACGCTTTCGGATTTTTTTTCTTTCTTTCTGAAAAACAGTTGTACAAACTCCCCTCCGTGGATTCCTCCAAAACAAAACAATTTTTCCCACAAAAACAAGAAGCATCAACAGAGTGGAATTTTGGAATAGATAGATACAGTCGCGTTTTCATTTCATCTCATGTTTGTTTCCCACATTGGACCAGACCAGCACCAGACATTGCTCGATCCTCTCTCTTTTTTACCGATTTTGTCAACGGTGGGAAAAAATTGTCTTGAATCTGTGCATTTGCTCCCTTGCTCCCTCCTCCCTATACATCCAAGGAGAAACGCTAAAAATGACACAATATTTGGGGTCCATATGTCACCAAACGCGACATCATCATGATGATCATCATCTCAAGAAGCTGGAAAATGCGGCGGTGCGATGGTGGTGGTGGTATGGTGGAAGGGGTATTCTCCGTGAATATATTCAATAACACTAATAATAATAATAATAATAACTTTTCTGTAAATGTACAATATGATGATGATGGGGGAACTGTTTTGAGCAGGCAGTTGTAACTCGGAGCGGTTCGCATCTGGGAAAAGTTTTTTAAGAAAAGAATTTTTCCTCTGATTCCCTTCACTTGAGTTTCTTAAAAACTTCTCAAGACAAAAATGACTAATGTTGCAGTACAGCCTGATGTGAGCATATAACAAGGAGCACATTGGGAAAAGCAGAGAGAGAGAGGCAACGAAGAGGACAGGGAAAAAATTGAAATTTTTCTCCAACTCCAACACACGTCTCTCGTCCTGGGTGCGTCACAATACTCCGCATTCATCCTTGCCACACTCATTTTAGCTCGATATCGGAGCTAGAAATAAGAAGAAAAAACGAACGAAGAGAGAGACGAGAGAAGAGTTTGATGGTTTTGATGTAAAGTTCCTCCCGCTGCGAAGTGATCAGATGCATCATTTATACGGACGGATGGATGGATGACTGCAAAGAGAAGGCATGGGAAGCTGAAAAGGCCAAAAAACGAGGAGACACAGACAGAGCAGCATCATTTGAGTCTATAACTTTTCAAAAAAAAAAGTTTTGTTATATTCGCTGAACATTTTTTTCCCTCTTACCCACCAGAAGTATATATATCCCCACCAAACGAGAGAAAAAAAAATATCGAAGGAAATCAACTGCAAGATCGACACACGGCGCAACAGGGTATAAAACATCATTTTGTACTTGTACTTGTAGTAGTTGTAAATTTTTAAGCCCATATTTTTCAAATCAAAGGGTATTCTTTTCTTAGGCAGATTTAAAAATACGAGGTGAATATCACCATCATCATCATCATCATCCCAACAAGAGTCGTCATCCTCATCAAAAAAAGGAGTTGTTATTTCCCATTTGAGCCCATACAGGCAGATATTAGATATATATACTCTTAATATCTATCACTTTTCAAAATGACTTCTTCTTCTTCTTCCCAATTCCCATTCACTGAAAACATTTGAAAGAAAGAAAAGAGGTGGTGCACAGTTTGTGCATATGAGGAGCAATAATACGACGACTGTGAGTAGTGCATAGGATCATATCGTCATCATATCATCCGCAGAGTTTATACATGAGGAGAAAAAGGGGAAATAATAATTTTTTGCTCTTTCGTCTTATATTTCCCTATAAAGATCCTCCTGGTTGAGCTCTGTCTGCCTGTATATCGGCCCAGCAGCAACAAATGTTTGGTTTTGTTTGCTGGTTGTAACTAACAAGTCGGACAGAAGAAGAAGAAGAAGAAGGTAAGACGAAGGAGAAGGAAGGAAAATGAAGGAAAAAAATGGGGGAACCATGTGAAGTGATGGATCGGAGGTGATTTATCTTGTGATATATTTAATCCTTTCTCGTTTTTCAGTCCATTTCTCAATTCTTTCATTTGAAAGAAAAAATAAGTCACTGACTGTGTGAGTGTGTGCACCAGTACCAACTGAACGGATCGAGGAGTTGCATATATTGCAGTAGTTTTTGGTTTGAAAAGACAAGGGTTGATGAGTGAATTGTGCATATATATTCACTGTTTTTTTGTTGATGGCTGTATGTTTTTTGGTTAAAAAATGTCCACGAAATGTGCATTAAAAGGGCTAATGTTACAACCACGCTGTAAAAATGGAATATTATTATTATATTTTTTGCCAATAAGGTATGTAGTAGCTCGTAGAAATAAAGCTGAGCGTAGGTAGTTGAGTAACAAGAGCAAAGGGCAATGGAACGGTTGAGTGGCTCACGTCATCGTGACATCCCGACGAAACGAGCCGGATTCAGGGAGAACGAACGAATACAGATTGCTGCTTCGCCTCAAAATCATACATCGTCGTCTCCAATACACTCCTCGTCTTGGGCAAAAACGGGAGAAAAATATATATACCTATATGAAATGTTGTGAAATGGAAAAAATATATCTAAAAAATCCTTGTGTGTGTATTACTTATTATTATTATTATTATGCATCTGGTCACAATGAGGAAATATGATGCATGTATAAAATGACAAGGAACAAACGAGCATGGCACAGGTTTGACGGAGGAGAGTTACCAATCATCGTCATCAGCGGACTATACACGTTTTTTTGGGGATGCCACAGCAGCAGCAAAGCAGGGCAGCGCGTTCCGCGTTCTTCTTCTATATCTACGACATTTTTAGTAGGAGCTCCAAGGGACAGTCGGACGGAGAAATATTGGCGTTTTCCTCATATTATTTCTATATGGCATTAAGAGAAAAAAAAGGAGTTGAACACTCAAACTTTTTTATTTTTATTTTATATTTCAGGCACCAACTCAACCTGAACAAAAAGAGGAAGGGGAAAAGGAGAAGCTTTTTATATATGAATGCTTCATCTCTTTTCAAGTGAAATGGAGATGATTGTAGGTATAAATGGTGGTAGACTGTTATGTAAAAATAGAAGATAAAAAAGAAGAGAAGGATCCATCCAGCTCTGCAATCATATATGTACAGTTTTTTTCTATAAATTCATCTCATCACCATTCTCATTTTAAGTGATTTACCGGTTGCCTATATCATTGCAGCAAAATCATCCCTTTTGATGATGAATAGTAGAAAAAACGAGAGCTTTCTTATAAAATGGAGCTTCACTCAACTCAACCTCTTACTCAGGTAAAAGCTGGAAGTATCCTTTGGAATAAATGATGATGATGAAAATATGATGCCTATATATGCCTACCGTTTTGCTTGTCGCAATCAGAGACGGACGGGACGGATGGACTCTTGCTCTTCTAAACAAGATGAAAAAAAGGGATAAATGTGTGCACACAAAAAAGAAAAGGGAGAAATATCCATAAAGCATTTTTACTAACGACGTACGTACCGTAGAGAAAAAAATCCCTTTTTGTTGTGCCTTGTATGTGTGTGTACAGTCCATTTTTTCTCGACATTTTTCACGCTTCATATTTGATTAGACTGGACATCGTGATGCCCAACTCGCGTCTTGTCATGTCGTCGACTGCCGCTCTCCTTTTCTTTTGGCTTTATGCCCGCACCACGCACGTCTCTGAGCCGAGGAGCGGAGGGATGGATGGTGCATGCCCATGCTTACAGCGCTCTGCGCTGCGCTCCTCTTGATGTCTTGTCTTCCCTTGACTGACTGAAAGCTTTATTGGCTTTTTGCATCACAATCATCATCATCATCATCACCACCATCATCATCCATTATTATCTGCAGTATATAAGGATGGGGATGCGGGAAAAAACGAGCATTTCACAGACAATGCACGCTTTTCGGTTCCATAAAACTTGAGAGAAAATCATGTTCCTTCTGTGTTCAGGACGGACGGAGAGATGAGATGAGCTGCATCATTGTCTCTGTGTGTCAGTAGCTGGCAAGCTGGCTAATGATCATTATTAATAAGTGCAACTCCCTCAGCCCACAAATGTGTGCTCAAGACCTGTAATTTGCTTAGCGTGTCCGGAGTGGATGTGGAGTAAAAAGTGATGGCATGGCGGCTTTAGAGAGCTTATGACGGTTCATTAGATTTACCTGCTTAAATGAAATGTCGTCGTGTCGCTGAGAAAAAAAGGATAATATATATACAACTTATATAATAATATGCAATACGATGTGCACTGCACACTACACTCATCATTAATTATTTTTCGTGGTGGTGGTAATAGTATAGTTTTTTATTAAATCTGTTTAAAAAAATTCTCCCGTCCCAAAAAGTTGATTAATGAAGGGGGAAGAAGGAAAGCGGCAAGTGTATCTCACAACTTTTGAAAACTCACAAACTTTTTTTGCGCTTTTGAAAAAAATGAGGAAATGTGAAAAATTATCCTCAAGATATCCACCTATGTCTATACACAACTACACACGGGGCGGCTGGCTGCAGCTCACAAATTGGAATTTTAGAAAATATGTGAAAAAACATATTATCCCTGTGCGTATATAGATGGATGATATAAAAATGAGAGCGCGCAGTTGTTCCACAGTTATTTCCTCCGCGAGTTGATAATCTACAAACGAAATGAAGTGGAACTTGACAAATGAAGGAAAAACCTTTCCAAGGAGAAAAAGTGGATAAACGGCAAGTTGCAAAGTATTTTGATGGGGTGGACTAATTTGAAAACAGTTTTTTAAAAATATTTTTCTCTTCACTTCACTTTCCAACTTACTGGGGAAAAAAGTGGTTTCTATCAGGGATCATCATGATCATGATCATACAACTCCGTCGTATTAAATCATCATATCATCATTTTACATCTGTTTCTCGCTCCTCTCTCTCGCTCTCCAACAAGTGAAAAATTATATTTTACACGAAAAAAAAATTCGTTTTGCAGCTCCCTCATTTTGCTTCAAATTAGATTTTAAAAAAAGTGTAAAACATGCTGTTCGTTTGAAACAAAATGTTTGAGATCATCCTGAGGTGAAAAATGTTTTACACGTTGTTTTATCAAAATAGACATATTGCATGTGTGTGCGCTACCACCAACGCTGAATATCTCCCAGTTTTCAAGCTAGTCCCAACTCCCAGCCTAACCAGACCAAATTGACGTAATGATACACACGAGAGCACACAGAAGGAGGGATGATGATGATGTTCGTTCACTCAACTCTTTTTTTTTATTATACACAACAAAATTCTATTATCTGGCTCGCTTGCACACTCGCCGTCCGTCCAGAAATTCGTAAACCGTCTCGTTTTCAACACGACTCCACTCGTTGAAATGTGGAAAATGGATTTGAAGAGAAAAAGTGTGAACATAATAATGCATACCCCGTCCACATCCTTCCTGGCATTGGCATCCAGCTCATTTTCCAAATTTTAAATTTTGAGTGAAATGAAATGCAGCTCACACAGAGATGGAGTGCTGTGTCCTGCTGAAAACTATTGTTATCACCGCAGTTAGCAGTATATATGCCACACAGAAGCTACAAGAGAAAATTTTTTTATTCGAACCTTTTTTTCTCTCTCCAGCATCCTATACTCCTCCTCATTCATGGAGATTTTTTTTTCTAGAAAAAAGGGTTTACAAGCTGGTGGTGGTGGTGATGATGATGATGATTATGATCACCATATCCACATCAAATTCGGAATGCTTTTTCCTCATCACGAATAAAATGCATGTGGTTAGCATGCACGCATGAATTGGACAGATGATGAAATATAAAAAAAAAATATATGAAGTACGGTCAATCATAATCCGATGGTGCTCGCTCTTGATCCAGGATCTGGATTTTTTTGGATCCCTTGTCAGGTTTATTGGAAAAAAGGGTACAGGATGGGACGGACGTGTGTGTACTGACTGTGTACCTTAAATAAAATGCAAAATTTCAAAAAGTGGGACCTCCTTTAAACCCGACGTGTAGCAGCAGCCGTAGCATGTCTGGTGGTGGCCTTGTAAATAGGAGCAGCAATATATATGGTTTTTGAGAACAAAAATCATCTGTCTATCACATCAAGGGTAAAAAGGTTGTCAGAAAATTTTCATATAGATGATGATTACTCTCGTATGAAATCGGATTAGCTGGAGCGAGTGATTTTCAAGTAACTACTAATAACAAACGTGTATATATGGACAATATATGAACGCATATGAACATGTTTGGAGATATATATCCTCGTTTTTGACTACCCACCACCACCACCACACCACATCACCCGTGTCACATTTTATTTTTTCTTCACAAGGATTCACCACCCCATTCGCATCCTCCGCGCATGGAAAATGGAAATGCAACGAACGTAGGAGGATATATATTTATTTTCTGAATGGATTATTATGCCGTTTCAAAATAAAAAATACAAAAAATGATTACCAAAAATAAAGTCTGCTGGAGCCTGTGGGCCCAGTTGATATCCATAAATTCCCTGTATTTTTCAACAAAATGTCCGAAAAGAGGAAATTTGAGATTAGTGACAAACCATAGCGAACAAGAACAACCCTACATGACACAATGCGTTTCTTTTTTTTGAAACGGGGAGAATGAAAACGCGAGAGTCACAAAAGGGCTAAAAAGTCAGATCAAAAGGTAGAAAATGGAACCAGCCAAGGATTACGTTTACACTGTCAGTTTCAATTTTTCCAAACATTCTTCTTACTCTTTCCTCGTTTTTTATTTAGGGTTATTTAATCCGTTCACGAGAAATATTAACGGGAAGTGAACACCATGTTTATCAATACATCTCATCATCATCAGCATCAACCAGAGTTAGCACACTGTGACAAACATATTGTGCCCGCGTTGTCTCCACCACCATTTTACTCCTTTACAAGTTGCTCGTTGTTTGTGTGATGTACCCTAAAAATAAAATGTGAATCTACAAAAAAATATATATTTATACACACACATCAAATCCATCCGAAAGATGCAAGTCATTTAGGTTGGGACTTTTTCCAGCTTTTCGAGGATTATTAAATTTGATAAGGAACAGGAGATCACAATGGATTTTTTTCTCTCTCCTCTGAATAACACATAATATATATATATATGAGTGAATCCGTTGACAAAAATGTTCCAAGAATGTGAAATCTTTTCTTTTTTTATATTATATTCTGATTCTTACAATTGTCTCCTTCTTCCTCTCCATCCGTATATAACTATATTCCGTATTGCATGATATCGCGTTTCATATCAGCTCGCCTGTTGACACTCGTTACATCAGCATAAAAATATCACAATGGTGCATATGATGCACTGCACTACTACCCCGTCCGTTGTTAGACAACTGCTGCTGTCGTACTTTTATCATGTGTCTTATTTATCTTCGGCACTCATTGTCAGTATATATCGTGCAGCAGTAGCAGCAGCAGCAGCAGCATAGTGCACTCTCTCGAATCTTTTTCCCAAAATCGAGACCGGGACTACTAAAATAAAGTATCAAACACATATGCTTTAAAGATATTTTCAGTGGCTTAACTCAAAGAATATGATCCTTGGTTAAGGAGCAAACGGAGCAAAAAATTTACCGAGAGAGCGGATGTAGACACTGCATCTTATATTTTTTACGAAACGCAAATATAATCATAATAAGACCAAGCGCAATGAAATATCCGCTGCTTGCTGTTGAGAGAACCAACAAGGGAAAGGAGAAAAAAGTACAAAAAAGTTGAGTACTCATTTTTTCTTCCAAGGATGTGTTTCTTTTTTCACCACCAAACCAATAATAATATAATATCCTTCACAATATGACTTTTTTAAGTTGCACATTACGGTTGTGCAGAGCAGGCATTACATGTTCGTAAACACAGAGTCGGACACATTAGCAATGTCCTCAAGAATATATATAATAGGGATATTATAGCAGTCGAGTAGTTAAGAGAAAATTTTATTTATTTCTTTAGCTCACATAAAAAGACCAAGTCGGCAGCAGCAGAGGCACTACTCTCTGCTTCCACTTCTATATGCTTCCCCTTTTTCTTGTGCACTTTGAAGGCTTGTTTGAGACCCGCTTTCAGCTGCGTGCTGAAAAACCCCTCAAGTTTTTGCTGATAAAAACGCATTACTTTGAAGGGAACATAAAACCATGTAATAAATACCAGCTCATGTCTATATATCAAAAACGGGGAGAACCGGAGAATTAAAATGAGTCGGAGTGACTCACATAATATATATATTTTGTGTACATACATGTGTGTGCATAGGTATATGTTTAACCAAAAGATATACATCTTCCCCTTTTATCACTGAAAAATTTGAGAGAATTCACTTTTTATCAAAAGACAGCAAGGCGTGCCATGCAAATTCAACTGCAAAAATATTCGCCATTTAGCTAGTCATTCAATTCAGAAACCTCTCTCTCCGTACGCTTTCTTTTTTTAGTTCACCCCAGAGGAGAGGAAGAAGAGAAAAAAAATTAGCCGTGAGGAAACGGAAAGAGGAATGTTTGGTTGGACGCAACAGTAATTACTCTTCGTGCACAGCTGTGGTTTCGTTAAGTAAGAAAAAAAGGGCAATTTTTTTTGGAATGAGGTTAATCTGAATCGCTTCTTATCCTTATCAAACGTGTGGCGAGAGAGAGAGAGAGAGGGGTGAAAAGCAGCAAGCAGGCAGGCTGGTGAGGACAAAAAAATTGTATTGTGCCAACTTATCCAAATTTGTCAATTCAAAAGGGTTGGCAAAACGAGAAGAAGAAAAAAAAAATTATACCACTTGTGCAAATCTCTCCTTCTCTCGTATTTTTTTCTACATCACTACTCACATAACTTATATTAGGTATCCCCTCGTTTTCTTTCGTAATTTTTGCTGCCCGCCTTTAGTCTACGCCTTAAACAGCTCGTTCGTACTACCGTGCATAACTGCGTATTTTTTCTCTTTTTTTTCCGGACTTTTGCTTTTTTCCCTTTTTCTCTCCTTTGCAACTTCGATCACGGTTGTAATAAACTCTTAATTTAATCCCTTCCGTTAACATTGCCCTCATGTCACAAAAGTAACAATTTAAACAAATGGCTTTCTCCTGAGACTACATAAAATTCCACTTTAACCCTAACGGAACAACACTATGTACGTATGCGTATATGCGGGGAGAAAATAAACAAAGTATTGTGCCGGGGACGACGACGGGAAGTCAAAGGGGCTTGGCCTGAATCATGGAAGATTTGGAATTGGATTACACGGAAAAATATAAATATATATAACTGGTGAGCTGGAGGCCTTCCTCCCCATTACAGCACCATAAGCTGGTTATTAGCCCGCCACACCACACCGTTTGTCCGGGGAACAGGAAAATCCAAGAGAGAGAAAGAAAGACAAACTATACCTTATTTTGGACTTGGACCATGGTTTATTTTATGCATTTTCGGGACAAGACGATATCACCGCCACGACGAGAGAAGGAATTTTAAGACGGGACAAACTAATTTCCTCGGTTGAAATGACCATTAATTCTTCTTTCGGCTATTTGGAACAAAGCTCTCTCTCTCTATGCCTGAGTATATATGATTGCTAGCGTGTCACAGCCGCCCAGGAATGTCAGGGATATGTGGTTCCCTCTTAAACATTTCAAATGGCTTAGCATGCGAAAAGAAAGACTGGGGAAAAATATGTTGTTTTTTTGGCCAGGAAGTCCACTACTCTACTACCGTAGAGATTAACTATGCTCCCAATTACAACCACATGCGGGGCTAATCCTCTTGTGGAAAACTATAAAAAGGAGAGAAAATTACATTTCCGAAAGCAAAACTGGGAAAATGGTAACTCAAAGGGGAGAGGGAGAGAGAGAGAGAGAGAGAGAAAGAGGGAATGAGCCAAATTGTAATCGCAATTATCGCAAAAAAAATCCCTAATTCCCTCTGGTAGCCCGCTCGATTGAGTGACTCATTTGCCCCAGCTCAGAAAGCTCAAAAATAAGCGTTGATCACTCACAACAAGTATGCACCTTTTTGCGAGCTAATTATTATATATTGTTTGTGATATAAAGTTACCTTTTGCTTGCTACTTGCGCGGCCACTACTATCTACATATTTTCAACATTGTTAAACAGCCAAAAGGGATACGATACTACGGTCCGATATGATCCTTAACAACAACAAAGAAGGCTAAGCACGTATCGTGAAAATTGCCTTGTAGCAAAATACCTTCTTGCGACGCTGCATGCGAGGACGGTTGTTGTTGTTGGAAGAGAAAAGAAAAATATTATAATAATTGGGTCCATTTTCCGAATGAATGAGCCCATTAGCAACTCTAGACGAATGAGAATGATTTCGTTTCGTTTGCCTTCCACTACTCCTCACTACTCGGACTCGGACCAAAAACAAAATATGTGATGCAATTTCATTTAATTATTCCCAGTTCTCGGGATTGGATCAAGTGTGGAGTGTGGTGCTCAGTTGCTCTCAGGTGCAATATCCATATCCATAATCGAAAGAGAGAAAAAAATATAATAATGTTTATTATCTTAGTCCCAAATTGCAAGCCTCTTTCATGTGAAATATTGAAATTAAAAGAAATTTTTCAGGTTAGTCCAGTTGCCCCAACTTCAAGTTGCTCATATGTGTTCCGTATTAGTACATACATGAGCTTTCACATTTTGGTTGGAGCAATTTATCTTGCTGCTGCCCAAATGCTAACTCAATTACAATTATAAAAAAGAAATAAGCTCACTGCGACCATATTAACATTTTTAACTGGTACCACACACACGGTCGGTTTATGGCGGATTTTCAAATAGTGGCCATATAATTCTTGAGATTTTTCTTAACAAAACAATTTTTATGCTAAATTACTCGTCTCGATATATATCGTTCGTTCGTTCTCGCTCACTTCGCCTCCATCTTTCACTTGCATTCTTATATTTTTTTATATTTATTTTCGAGATAAATGTGATGGTTGCATGCCCAATTACTTAAGGCATCAGAAGAGAGAGAGAGAGAACCTCAAACGATATATATTTTGTTCTTTCTTGGGGACACACACAATCCATTTATCCCAATCCGACCTGAATTAGTATGCATTAGAGGAGAGCAACATTTTTGAAATTTATGGGATTTTCCCATCTCAAAATTCACGACCCAACAACTGAGTCAGATTCTCCACGAAAACCAAGAATCCACCAACGACGAGCTGACTTGACTGGTGTGTGTGGTATCGTTATTTCGCCATCGTGTTTTGTTGACTGAGGTGAGCTGGTGAGCTACACACACATTCCCTCTCTCTCTCTTTCTCTCTCCCACAGTTCCTTATTAAATCTAATGTGGTCGTTGTCGCAGTTAACTGCGGTGGTTTATTAGCCACTGTCCCCGCAGCCAACTCTGAGCGAGTGCACATAGGTAATATCCAAGTGAAATAATATGGACGAGGGTTGATCACGCATCCTCTCTCAAAATTATTATGAACAATACTGGTCATGTAAACACATTTTTCCCCTCAAGTGCAAGTCAAGTTATAAAGAGGAGGTCGGTTGCCTAAAATGGCGAAAAAAAAACTTTTCAGCCTTTTGGTGGTGGTGGTGGTGGTGGTATGGTGGCAGAATACCTCCCTGACTTATTTGATACATTCGCGGGTGAACAATGCAAACACATTAGTTAAGGTGGAGGTTGGTTGTATATAAGCGGAGTTCACAATGAAAAATAATACTAATAACAATTGCAAACCATACTACACACTACACCACCACCACCGGGTAGTATTATATACCTACATATCTTATCTACCTTGCTGGTCTTAATTACTCCTAGAAAGCAATTAATACGAGGAAATATAATATAATATTTATTAGGATGATAAAACACATACAACCTCAGCAGTCCGGCCTAAACTGCATGTAATGCAAGCCGAGAACGACTACTCACTTGTCATATATATTCCTTCTTTTCATGCAAAGACGAAATATATATACCTATGACGGTGGTGGGTTTGGTTGGAGTTTGGAGAAGGAGAGCACATCAAAAATCATCGTTGTTGTTAGTCCTGTCGCGCGGTTTTACCTTATTTTTCCCCGTCCATTCCAGGAACAACTCTGGTTAAATGAATGAGGCAAATTGTTTGAATAAAATTCAAATAATATAAAAAAAAGAACAGTGCAATATTACTTGTTATGGTTATTACGAGTAGTGTAGTTGTTGTCGTTGTCGTTGGGCCCGAAGGAGCGGACGGACGTAACGTATAACGTATTCCAATCTGAAATTATATTATTATTATGTAAACGGCTACCAAAGTGAAATGCAAAACCTACACAGCAGAGTTTTTAAAGGCGCATATAACATAATGCATAATATGATATTGAGCAACATTTTATATATTTTTATGGTGCCCCCTCTGTTTTTTCCCTCCTTTTGCTCTTATTATTTTTCTCCTAGTTTGGAAAATAAATCACAATATTTTACATGTGTCCACTTGCTAATTTTATTTAGCCTTTTTTAGGATTTATGAACTAGCTCTCACTTTCCAGAGGAGTTTTACAACCACGACACAAAAAACTGGATGAAATGTGGTAAGCAAAGCGAGTAAGTAAGGAGAAAACCAGGCTACGGAAGATTAATGCCCGGCTCATACTCTAACGCAACGCTTGCCACTTCCTAGCAAAAAATAAAAAAAAATAAAAGATTTCTGCGAAATGGTGTGGAGGGAATGAATGCCTGGGAGCAGCGGGTTTAGTTGATACATTATAAAGTTGATAGGGGCTAAAGTGAATTTATGTATTGGGCTAAAACAAAACCCCGAGTTGGGCAGAGCTTTATTTCTTCTTCCCCAAGACAAGAAAAGTGCGAGCTTTTCCCCCAGCTAAAAAATGTAACTTAAGGCTGGATATGGAGAAAGGGGTAGTACATTGAAAAGCTTCAAAAATGTCAACATTTCTCTGACATGTTGCTGACAAGGCAGCACGAAATCCAGCAATTGTAATAAGTCTACTGAAATCCAGCTAA
This sequence comes from Dicranocentrus wangi, assembly GCA_036850665.1. Classification (NCBI taxonomy): domain Eukaryota; kingdom Metazoa; phylum Arthropoda; class Collembola; order Entomobryomorpha; family Entomobryidae; genus Dicranocentrus; species Dicranocentrus wangi. Next base: position 25,539 of record JAANSN010001689.1, read on the forward strand.
TTTCTGGAACCACAACGGATTTCCAACTTTTTTCCAGTAATAAACGTATATATTTATGTCTTTCGCTGGAGTCAATGTCGTAAATTACTCGCGGCACGGTAAAAGGCCGTAAGCTACACACAGTCCTATGGTTCGTCTCTGAATTGTGAGTTCTCCTGTCGGACAGTGATTTTTCTCGGGCATAAAGGGTTGCCAAATCCGAATAAATTCTGGACGTATAATCGTATAATGCGTACGCAAGTTGATTTGTTGAATCCTTGAATATGAATAATAATAATAATAATAATAATAGTGCTACTGTAATAATGGCAAGTTCTCTCTCAATTTCAGACAGGTTTCGTTTACACTAGCTCCCTTCCAGGGTATAATTAGAATTAATGACAGTCTAATTTTGCGTCACTTTGTGGATACCTACCTATACGTATTATTGTTCCTACATGTTCAAGTAGGTAGTTTCAAATGAAATTGACTTGGTGTACTGTCGTGTCGTGTATGTTGTGCATTGTGCATGTTCAACGAAATAGGAAACACAAGACCAATGTCTTTGCCATTATTATTATTATTTGCCACTGAAAACAGAGAGAGAACAGGATTAGAGAGATTCTATTTTTCCTAATTCAAGGTCATGCCGGCTATTTATACCCGGCCAATTGTATTTTAAGCGAATGTACGTAATTTATCATGGATTGTGTACTATACTAAAATAGTTGTGCCGCAAATAAATCTTTTTTGTGTTTTAATTCCACCTCAGCAGCTTAGTGTGAGCAAGCAACCTCCGTCCTCGCTATTTTTAGCCTTCATTGCATTTCATCGTACCCAAGTACAACTTTGGAACTACGGGACGGGCGGGTGTACGTACGTACGTCATGCCCATTTTGCGAAAACAATGACCGTGTCCAATGGAGGAAGTGGTAATAACAGTGCTAGAAATTGGGACACCTACCTGTAACACACTTTTATAATGTACGAGAGACGAAAATAATATAATATAATAAAGTATCCCATATCCTATCCCACCTAACATTTTTTTACGGGTTCGCAAGAAAAACCCATAAATTAATCAAGAAGAGAAGAGAAAAAAACATCTAAAACATTTCCCCCCTTAAATATCACCATCACCCATCTTCACCATCTCTCGCACTGGTGATGTGATGATATTTACGCTGAGATAGTTTAGAGAAAACACACAATAAATCCTATTATCTTTCCACCACCTCTCGCTCGGCCTGCCTAACCTTTCTCAAGTGGATGCATTGTTTGGTGAATGACGCAAATAACAGCACAATCCCACTAATCTTCATGCAACTTAGGGATTTTAGTTTATGCACGAGTCAAGGGTAATAATACGGGATGAATATTATATACCTAAGTAAGTTTTTAGGGGGAAAAAGCAACAAATAGTCGGCAACGCCAAAAAAGAAAGAAAGTAAAGTAAGTAAGTATAACCTTCATAATTTGTGTACGTACGTGTAGCCAAGTGGAATAGAGTAGGAGAAAAAGTAGGGAAAACCAGCAGCACGGATATACATATAATGGGAAGTTTTGGTTAGGGTAGTAAATGAAACCAAAAAACCAAATAATCATGTGGGTTACCCTCCATTAGCTCTCTCACAAATTCCTCAAAAATGCGGAAAACTCTGGTAATAAAGAGGGAAATGAATGAAATGTATCAGCTCAGCTCACAAAAGGCTGAATGGTACTTGAGAGCTGCTGAGAGTGAGTAAGCATATAAATATAAGTCTCGCTAATAGCGTCAACCTCAAAAAGCCGGTATAATATAATAACCATAATATAGGCTCATATTCCACTCTCTAGATTGTTGTAAATAATGTATGCGAGCAAAGCATGCAAGTTTCCTTTTTTCCCGTAAAACACAACCATTTAAAGGTTTTTTTGAGGGCATTTTGGCTAACCTTTTCATCACCATCATCACCCTCTTCTGGAGCTAGTTACCCAGAAAAAAATCTGCTTCAGATGGTGATGGTGTTGGTGAGTGAACCTTGCGAGCTAGTTAAAACCATATACTTACTTTTATTTTTTCTCCGTTTTTTACTGTTTAGGATTCTGTCTAATTTATAAAAAAAGGAAATATTGCCTTTTTCCTCGTTTTTATCTACAATTTTCACACATTCTGGAATCTCGGCGAGGCATACGATTAGACTTAGGATTTATATGACTTTTTTATCATTATTATATGAGCTTGGATAGAGCGGGCTATTATTTGGAGTAATTTTTTGAAAGAAAAAAAAGCAATTCATTCTTTGTGGCTATGTGCGATACACATCTATTTTTCCGTAAAAAAACAAATTGTTTGGCTCGCACCAGGAAGTAATCTACAATAAAAAAGTGTAGGTATGAAACTGTGAATAAAACTAATAATGATATGATATTTCACAGGTTTTTGTTCTCTCAAAGAGCGCCATTCATTTCCCCATATTATATTCCTTTTCTTTTTCTCTCACAATTGCGAGCAGGCGATCGTTTCGTTGGAAAACGGCTAGAAATATAATAATAGAGTTGTTGGTTTTTTACTGATTGGGTGAGAATGGGCCCGTTTTGAGAGTCATTACTGAACCATTTATATGTGAATAATAATAATAAATGGTAACACTTTTTGGTTTTTTTTGTTGGGGTCAAGTCAAAAAATGGGGCTCAACTCGAGAGCTCATATATTTAGGTTTGCCCTAAAAGTCCCATCTGGATTATGATGGGATATGGGATATTATTCTCTCTAAACTAACCAACTTGCCAGGCCAGTTTGGTATACATTACACGTAGAAATATGGACTAAACTTGGCAACTTTCTTTTGCGCAAAAAAATAACCATTAAATTATTAGCTCTTCTCATCATGCCCACACACACCTCCTTTTCCCTGCCCAAAAACTTGTGTATAATTTGTACCTCAAAAACAATCAGACTCCCCACTAAATCAATCCCATTACGCAAAACCCACACAATTAATTTGAACGAGATGAGTGGAAGGATTGATGACAGTAAAAGCATAATTAAGAGTTTTAAGTGGGTACATGTGTTCTACATGGGTCTCTAGAAACGAAGCGTAATTCCCGTTTCCCGCTATGTGACTCCCATACAAAGGAATTTTCAGGTTTGCTCTCCTCAAAAAAAAAAAATCCTCACTTGCAAGAAGTGGAGGAAGAAGAAGTGCATTAAAACAGCAATGAAATATTTATAGACACAAAAACCTACGTATATTAGGTGGTGTATAGTAGTAGCTACCACATAAATATACCTAGCGTTATAGCATCATATCGCTAGTCTATAAAGTACATTAGGGAGGAGGTTGGAGAAACACGGCGAAAAACCAACAATGCTAATATACTAAACGACTAATCGTAAGAAGAAAAGAAAAGGAGAAAAAAAGAGCACCAGATCGGAAAAAATTCCTCTCCTTCGCTTCGTTTGCTTCTTCATTTTTTAATACCTCACGTGCCAACATTTTTTTTTTGTCGAAACAAGGCTCTCTCTCTCTCTCTCTCTCCTGTTCCTCCTCCTGCTCCTCCGAGTGAGGTATATATACGCTGCTACTGACTGAAGTAGTATTAAAAAAGGGGAAAATGCGCTACCACCAACAGTATCGCCGTCGTGGTGGATTTTATGATAATATGCAATTTATTAGCACGAAATTAATTCCTTATCATAACTGGCAGCTGCTTTGTGAAAAAGTGAGTGCTCGAAAAGAATGGTATAAAACGGGGAGAATATATAAAAAAAAAGTTCCAAGGGAGTTTATGCCATCACCTGACTTATAATAAGCGATTTATTTACAAGGGGAAAAAAGAAGTAAACCACCTCGGAAGAAGAAATAAATGCGCGTACGTACGTACGTACATACAGTAGTAAGTAGTTGAACAGTTGAAATAATATATAATAGTTTTGGATAATTTATTCATTGTAACAAGCAAAGTGTTTGTAATTTGGGTGGTTATAATGTAATGTAGACATTGGAAGGAGAAAATGTGTTCTAATGAGTCCAGCAGACCTGTGTGCTTATGCTGGTTGTTGTTGGCTGGCTGCTTGTTGGCTCTTCGAGGCGAAAAATGACTTTAAAACAGAAAAACATTCATAAAACGTTGTGTGTGGAATATCAAATTAGCACCGCTGCTGTGAGGTTGCTGATTGTTTGATCGCGTTTAATTGAAAGACACACGCCTCATTACATATTCATCCCTGTTTTTATGAGGGAAAGGGAAAAAAGGGAGAAGAAGAAGAAGAAAAAAGTAAAAAGTGGTGCTGTTTGCTCTTGCTAGAAAGTAGAGCTAGTTCTTTTTTGTAAGAAATGGTGTGTTTTTTGGGGGTGTTGATGAAGGCGAGTTGGATTTTCACCTGTCCATCTCTGGAAGTATAATGCAGACGCATCACAAATGACATAACATTTAAGTTTCAAATTAAACAACAACATATTCAACACAGAGCAAATGCACAGAAACCTGTAGACAACTAATAATCGGTGTACACTAACATTTTGATATTGGCGTCCAAGTGCTGATATACGAATTAACTTCTTTTTTTTTAATTTTCTAATCCAACAAAATTCTTCCAAACATTAAAGTTGCACTTGTATTCTGAAGATTATCCCTGCTTCCGTCCCGTCCCACCATATATATCAATGAATAATGTATTGGCATTTGGCATACTATCTCTCTACAATCGATTCCTTTAAGTTTATTGCACAGTTAGTTTTGAGATTAATATTAATGCGTTATTTTTTTCCATCCTTGTTTTTTGTCCTCTCCCTCTCCCTCTTGGTATTTTGGTCAAGCGCAATCAGCTAATCGAATCAAAATCCCAAAATCCTATTCACCAACATCACCACCACCACCATAATATAATATCTTCACGTGCAAAAAATATTTTAAATGCCCTTACGGGACATGACTTTTTTCATCTTCCTTGAGTCTCTCCTCTCGTCTCTCTCTCTCTCTCGCTCCCCTCGTTTACTTGATTATCTTCAAGTTTATAGCATTGACAGACTTAAGATAGATTGAAAGATGGATTGATTATAAACCATGTTAAATCATACACATGTGATGTGACCAAACAAAAATGTTTTTTAAAGCTCATGTTACTCTTGTATATATAAATTCTCTCATCTCTCCACCACCACTCCATCCTTGTTCCCAACTGCCGTTTGCTCCTCGTGGACAACCCAAAAAAATAAGACAAACTGAAGAATGTGAGCACTTTATACTCACTCTCATCGTCAGAGTCAGAGTCAGACTCAGAGGATTAAGGAGAGTCATGCCA
>JAANSN010001690.1:0-30799 GCA_036850665.1 Dicranocentrus wangi
GATCTGTGTATTAGAAGGATTTAATTTCAGAAGTAAAATGAAAAATACTTTTTCCCCTTGCCGATTCAAGAGAGTGCAGTTTTTCTATTTTATTACCTACTTATACATTCAAGGATACAATACAACATATATGATTGATATATGAAATGATTCATAGTAGTTTTTGAGCTAGTAAATTGAAGTTTGAAGTAAATGTGTAAAGGAGTTTATGAACCCAATATATGCAATTATCTGGCAATGTCAACGCTATGCATTTAGGTATTCCATTGTAAGTCAACAGAAGGTAAGAGCAGCCTTCAATTTTAATATGTTGAGTTGCAGTGATGGAAGGTGTCCTGGATTAGGTTTTCTGTCGCTACTTTTTAGCTAGTGTTAGTTACTCCATCGGCGTTGTTGGTGTTAACAAATATCGTGATTAATCTTTAATGTTGTCTGCCATGCAGTTAGAAAATGGTTTGCTCGAAACACTCATCAAATAATTTTTTGACACTGCACTCTAAGCGTTGAATTGAAATCTGTATTTGATATTGTGTTGATGTTGTGGAGTCCGTGGTATACCAGTATTCTTGCAGCTATGCGTTTTGCTCTTGAACTGATCGGATGGATATGTTTTGTGTTAGTAAAAGGGCTTTTGTTACTTTCACGTACTTACCTGTCAAACTAATATACTAGACCACTAGAAGGTACTAATTAATACCTTTCCCTTGATTCCCGAATGAAATGATGAACGATAACGTGTCGAAACTGAATGTACAACGAAAATGCAAATGATATAGAATTAGTGTGAATATATATATGCTGCGTAGAAGTAGAATTTTTCTTTCGTGTTTTGTGATAGTAAAGTAGAATTTTGTTTAGTTTTCTATTCAGTTTACATTGGGGGACTTTTGTGATAAGTGTCGAATGTGAATTGGTTACTGTGCTATATCATATCATAATGAATCTTCACTCTTTCAGATTATGGTCACAAATGTCACGTCGCTCCTGAAGACGGTGAAATCCGTGGAAGATGAGCACACAAGAGGTACACGGGCGTTGGAAGCTACAATTGAGGCCATTGCACAGGAGATAAGGGTAATTAGGAATATTTCAAGTGTATAAAAAATGTACCAGTCACCAGTTGTTTATGAAATGGAATTTGCAATTATTCTTATTTTATTCTGAATTTTAGGCTTTTGATTCTCCAGAGGTTCCTAAAGGACGGATTGTTACACCGGAAGAGCTTGTTCGAGCAACAAAGCCAGTAACAAGCGCAACAGCTAAAGCTGTAGCTGCAGGGACTAGCTGTCGACAAGATGACGTAATCGTTGCAGCGAATATGGGGAGAAAAGCTGTTTCAGATTTGCTCACTTCATGTAAACCTGCAGCGTATTCCGTGGACGGCGAAATGAGAGATCGAGCACTTGTTGCGGGGCGTCAAGTTGCTATCCATTACAGAGAGTTATTGCAGTATGTTCTTCATGCTGTGCTACATCCTGGATCGGACGTTAAACCCCAGTTGACACAATGTTCGAGAGACATAGCTCAATCTGTAACTGAATTGGTGGCAGTAGGCCAGCTAATGAAAGGTACAAACTCAATCAAGTAATTGGCTTTATTAACGGTTTAAAAATCGTGCAGTGTAGTCTCTACTGAAAACAATTATTGTCACCGGGGGATGTGTATATAGTGTATATTCATAATTCGTTTCGGTCCGATTGACAAGTTTGTAATAGTCAAAAATACCCCCCTACTCACGCCAATCCAAAGCTGCAGACCTGTTCTCAAGTGCAAGTGCTGGATTTACGATTAGAACATTATAATAAACACAGTTTAGTTTAATTACGCCTGCTGAATGAATTGTGACCCACCCCCAACGCTTGAAATGAAGTAGTTTTAGTTGTGAATAAGTTACTACTACTACTTTCAGTACGGAGTTATGGCTCGTTTATCGGCTTGCAGTTGCACTGTGCAATGAATATGACCGATTAGTAAACTAGAATAGATATAACAACGCAAGTGTATATGTTGACTGCACCGACTCAATATAACGTTACGCGACTGAACTACTTGCCGAGTTCTGATTTGAAACTGAACTTCTAAATTGACTTAACACATACTCGAATTTATGTTAAACCATTTACATTTGGTAGATAGTGAAAATAATGGTATTAATAATTCAGCAGCTAATTTGTTTCTTGTTTGTTTTAATTACGAATTGGGCAAATTTTTAAAGTTGTTCACAACCAGTTATCAGCAAATCCATTGCTTGGTCACGCAATCCGATCTCACACTCACGTGACCCATGAAGGTTCGTTCTAATATTGGATGTTCGATAATATGCTACTACACACTACATACCCAATTAACTATCTTTCCTTTTTGTACCTTTTACACTAATAGTTTGATAGAATTATGGTTGTACTTTGTTTCTGTAGACGTAGAGTAACCAAATTCTAGCCCACACTTTGTAACAGCGTTTGTGAGTGATATAACAGTTTAAAGAAAATTTGTTTTGCCTGGTTTTAGTTGTTTCTTTTCGCATGATAACCACTAACAGGAATCATTTTTTGAATGTTGACGGAACTTACTGTAAAAGTATGTGTATATAATGCATGCCCTTAAAACACGCTCGATTTTTTGTTTGCATTTATAAACATAGGTATCAAAATGCAATACAACAAGTACGCAGTTATAATTCCTTTGGTATCGTCTTAATTATTAGCTTGCTAATTTTCTTTATTATTACATCTTCTGACAATGAAACGGGTTGAAGTGATTCCAAGGTTGTAGATTTAATTATTTAAGCATAGTATTACTTTTCTATATATACTCTCTCTTGGTTTCTGCATTTTTAGTTGTACGGACTATATGGTATTAATTTAATGCTTTGGTTTATGGTCTGCAACATCAGATAATTAGATATGCACCGATGAACGTTTGTTAATGTTAATATTTAATATATTTACAGGGCATGAATTTGAAGATCCTGACGACCCCACTGTCATCGCGGAAAATGAACTGCTTGGAGCTGCAAACTCAATTGATGCTGCGGCAAAGAAATTGGAAAAACTACGACCAAGGCGATCCATTAAGGTATTGGCATTTTGGTTATCCGGATTTTTTATTTTTCTAGTTTTCGTCGTATTGCGGGACCTCTCCACTGAAAGCGAACGGGACTGTCTTCAAATTGCTTGTCTGTAAGATATGTTTGATATTCTTGGTTGTATGAATTAGCTCAACCAGAAGTCAAACATATTTGTACAGCTAAGCGAACAATCATCAGAACTGGTGTACTCTTCTGGCGAAATCTAGGACGGGAATTAGTATTTACAGCTTTAGCTCGGTTATCTGTCCATTGATACTATTTTATCAGAGTAAATAAGTTATTTCTACACATTGATTGTTTCAGGAAGCGGATGAAAACTTGAACTTTGACGAGATGATCTTAGAAGCCGCCAAGTCCATTGCGGCTGCAACATCGGCACTTGTTAAAGCTGCTTCGGCTGCCCAGAGAGAACTTGTAGATACAGGTCGTGTTAGTAAAAAGCCCTCATCAGATTCTGATGATGGTCAATGGTCTGAGGGGCTTGTTTCCGCTGCCCAGATGGTTGCAGCTGCTACCCACAGCCTGGTGGAAGCTGCAAATTCGCTTGTTCAAGGACATGCAACAGAGGAAAAGCTCATTTCTGCAGCGAAACAAGTTGCATCTTCTACCGCCCAGTTACTAGTTGCGTGTAAAGTTAAGGCCTCCCCTGACAGTGATGCAACTCGAAGACTTCAGGTAGATAAAAGAATTGCTAAATAATGGAAATTACGAATGCATAATTGTTCATAAATATAATCACGAATATACAATCGTTTTAAAGGCGGCTGGAAATGCCGTCAAGCGAGCCACCGACAATTTAGTGAAGGCTGCCCAACAGGCGTTAGCACAAGAAGAAGAACGCCAATTAGTTCTAAATAAAAAGATGGTGGGAAGTATGGCCCAGGAAATCAATGCGCGATCTGAAGTTTTGAAGATTGAGAGACAACTTGAAGAAGCAAGATCAAAATTGGCTGCAATTAGGAAGGCAAAATACCAAGAGAAAACTGGAGGTTTGGCTGGTTTCACTGATGAATCAGATGTTGATATTGACACTCATGAAACTTCGAGGTAACACTAATGGTGTTTTTTTTACTAAAAAAGAGATATATAAATAAATGATTGACAGTGGACTGATGAAGAAGTTTCCCTTTGCAGGTTGGATTCACTACTAGAATCTTCAGCTGAAAGAATAACAAGTGCGGCAAATTCTTTCAGCATCATGCGACAACAGCAACAACAACAAACTAATTATCCCACAACTTCAACCCCACTGAAGCCAGCAGTTTCGCCAAAACCGACTGCAGCGACAATTGCCGAAAGGGAGAGAAAATTTAATAATTCATCACCATCGTACAGCACAATCTCGAATGACTCATCCGTAAGTTATAATTATCCAAGCCAATACCAGCAATCCGTTCCGACACCTCCACCACCTCAAAGGTCATTTCAACCTGTGACTCAACACTCTACCTTTAAGTCCCAGTTAAGCAGTAACGGAACAAGTGGCCAATATCCTCCTCCACCACCACAGCAGGACGAAGATTTGTATGCTAGACCGCGGCATCCAGATCAGTATTACACTGCGTCGTCCGCTGCGTCCACTCCGGCACCAACCACACCCAAGAAGACATTTATGAAACCGTCGGAGTTTTACACGGATGCTCAAAAAAGCCCAAGCAGTATCGCTGTTCAGGGTCAACCAATACCAGGTTTTACACCACCGAAAGGTGGTTTTCAGGTACTCCCATCGAGTTTTGGCAAATCATTTGGGAAAGTTCAAGACGGTGGTTCATCCTATCAAGAAGAGTATAGTCATTATGATTCCGGTCCACTTCGTAGTGAACAAGTGTATGAGACACGGGGAGCTGATGGTAGCATCTCGCTGCGAAGAATATTCACTCAGCAACAGAGTTCCAGCTCATCAAGTGTAGTGTCTAGCTCAAGGAAGGTTTTCCAGCAGAAAGATGGGTCAAACTAGCAAGTCACTCGCATCACACTAGCGTGAGTTATGATAACTTTAGAAGCAAAGAACGACGAATTCATAGTTTTGTTAAGCGGTGACCCTGTTGATAATGTTTGCGGAGGTATTATTTTGACATGTGTATGAATGAACATACAGCATTCACATAAGTAATAAGTTTTACAGTTGTTATGTATTATATAACATTGTCTTCCATGTTGTAGAATTGTGTCTTTGGAACTCAAAAAACCTTATATATAAAAAGTCAATTTTCTTCATATTTCATAAAATATAAACAAATATATAACAGAAAAACAGAGTAGGGTATAACCATGCCCGCTTATAACGTTCAAAAACGCATAGTGTAACGTAATGCTTAGTAATAAGTTCATTCAAGTCATACATACTTGCATGCTTGTTATATAAAAGATTTTCTCCTTTACACTAAACTTTAATTCCCTTTACTGCAGGTAAGTTTTGAAATTAAAAATTCTTCAAAATATTAATTTATAGTTAAAAATAACTGTCTGACTTGGTCAAATCCACAAATTGCGATACAAATGTGTTTAATTTAACTGTCCGCGTAATCATTTTGTTCTGGAAGCCTATTTGTAAGTAATAATTAATTAAAAATTAGATTCATGTGTAGGTATTGAAGAATTTATATTGTATGTAGATTGATTGTTTTATTAACTTCTTATACAATTGTAGGTTATAAGTGTTAAAGCATGAACATTGAGTTGTTATTTCATTCAATGAGGTACAATTCAATTTGTGCCATACAATGAAGCCATATCAGCCTGTCCAAAAGCACGAACAAAAGGATCAAGTTTCAAGCCTGTCCTCTATACTTTGAAATGAAAATACATGATTTACTAGATGACAGTCGAGGTGATAAGAAACTGTAAGTATAGAATAGTACGTTAGCTTGTGCGAAGATTTTATGTCATGTTACCTTTTCAACCGTTCGTCGGAGAAAAGGAATTCATGAACCGTTGTACCCATTCATACCACACATCTGTAGTTAGTTAGCGATCTATTTGTGCAAGTATGGAATTTAGGTTGGATGGAAGGCTAGGTGCAAATTGCATACAAATATTATGCTGACTCTGATGCAATATGGCAAAACGAGATGCATCACATGAATGTCCCGGTGCTCTAATTTGAAGAAGTGCAATTTTGTAAGTACACTAAACAGCTATTTAAAAAGTCAAGATTGTTTTTGTTTAGTGGAGGAGTGTATTGTTAAACTAATTTCTTCATCACTCTGATTCCATTGTACTCTCTTCAACTTTCGACGTTTGACGTGGTACAGAAGAGTATAGAATAGATTGCGTTTTCTATTATTAGATGTCAAGTTAAATTATCTGCGAAAGTGGAACCCACACCCAAGAAAACTTCTCTGTTGATAAAAATATTTGAGTGCCCAGACGACTTGTGCATTGAAACTTATAGTGTGACATGACAGTTGTACGAAAATGTGTGCCTAAAATGAAAACTGGTATGTTCGAAAGATTCACTGTTTCTAGCTTGGATAATGCTATTATAAAATTGTATAGTATTTTATTTAGGACAGTATAAATTGAAAGGTTATTAATTACTTGTATACTTACTAAGTGGTATGTATAATAGGATTTAAGGAAGCTTAACAAACAGACACCAAGAATGCAATCATATTAAGAAGACTTTCACTGTTTTGCCTCTGTCATATGTAACTACTAAACTACTATTTCTGGAAAAGATTGATGTCTTGTTGACCATACTACAAATTATTATATTGATAGATAGTGTTACTTATAAAAATTATATTATTATGACTATTACTTCTACTGCAACTGTTGATAGCTCTAATATAATGTTAAACAGTAATAAAATGCTTTGATGTTAAAACTTATATATTCACCACCAACCTTTACTGATGTCGGCTTTTAATTGATCATGGAACTACCCCTTTAAATTTTGAACTACAAAATTAGTGTTCATCAGAACATCCATTTCATAATTAACGTATAACATGACGAGAAACACTATACATAGATATCAAAAGTATCCGAAGTTAGCCTATTTACAAATGCATGTCTGCATATATAATAAGTGTTGAGGTTACTTTATAACATTAATACGAAACACAAACAATTTATTACAAGTATACAGATTCATGGCTTGTAACAATTAGCTTTAGCACGGGGTCAGGATTACTAGTTACAAGTTCATGGGAATCTGAAGGATTTATTGCATGAGCACCTACTGCTGCAGTATCACTATTTATGGAATGTTTCTTATGATTAATATCAAAGTCCGGCGAACCTCTCACAGCCCAAAGATCCGGCACAGAACTAAACTTCTGCCGTGTTGATGTCGTGCCTGATTGTCCTCCAAAATAAGCTGCAGGTTTTAGCAGATAATTGTCGTTCTGAAAGCTACCGTCTGGATAAAAATTTCTACCTATTGTAATCCCTTTTCTACTCTCAATGTTACTACTACCCTGAGAATTCCCTGGTTGTTTCATAAACTCAGTTTTGAGATATGTCCATGGATTCTTCAAAGCGGCAAAAATACTTGCTCTCTTGCTTCCAGCACAACTGGTACTGCTCCCTTTTCTTGAATTGCATTTGCCAATGTTATTACAACTCGCGTTAGAAGATCCACCACTTGACATACCCATGGCAAGATTTTCTCCACTCATCCTAACGATTTCTCCCTCGCCCATGTCTCCCCATTGTATTATTGTCGGTGGTAAAATGGCAGTGTTAGTAGTTCCACTTATTATTCCCTGTTGGACACTCCCTGACACCCCTGGAGAGAGTTCGCCTTGCAGACGTGGTTCCGACTTATAGCGGTATTTCTTCGTATTAACTAAGCCATTTGTTGGTGGAGCGAGATATCTACTATTTGGCCAACTTTGCCGTGGGGCTGCTGACGCTGAACCCGACAAGGAGTCTCTCTGCTCTTCTCGCGACAAGGAGTCTCTTATTTGCGATGTAGTGTAAGTACTTGGATTAGTCGAACTTCGAAAGTTAAATAGCGAAATAGGAACGATAAACCGGGGACCGTGTAAATACACCGTGAATATTTCACTTGTGGAATCATTTTCATCGGAAGAACTTTCACTGCCACCATTGCCCGTTGAGTCAAGCCCACCTTTGCGTTTTCCTTTCTGTTAAATCAAAGAGTATATAACATGAATGACATGACATGAATTTTTGCTAAAATGAATGAATCAAAACGACAATAATAGTGTTAAAGTCAACGTTTTAACATTTGACCGTATCGCATCGGTTGAAATTGATTTGTGCTTACACTAAAGTTTAGAGTATGTAAGTTTGCTCTCAGAGTCCAGTACCATACCAAATCGGTATGCATTTAAATGTTGGAAACTTTCCAAAAGTATAGAGGCAGTTAGTTAGCGTGGAAGTTTCTACTTTCGTATGTATGCCATTTTTCAGTTTGTCCATATATTTTAGTCGTGCATATATAAACGCTATAGTCAGGATACACATTTTAAAATGAAGTATAGCGGCAGGTGTTTACTAAGACCTACATAGCAAGTTCCAAAAGATGTGATGTTCAACATTTCCAGTGTTGTTGTACGTATGTGTATTATTCATGTCCATTCATGGTTGTAGGTCTGAAAGCTTTTGTTTCTAAAAATTGCGTGCAAGCGTAGCGTAAAAGTGTACAAGCATTCTTTGCACAGCTACAAATGTTCATATTTAACTTCATTTACGTGTTACGCGACAAGAGGCGTGGATACAATTTCAGAATCGTTTCCCATTACGTTTCTCGTTCATATTCTCACGAAGTATACTGATAAAGCTCATGAGAAATTCTCCGCAACTTCAACACCTTTCAAGAATGAAGGAAACCAGATGCACTGTGGAGAGAGCAGACATGCACTAAAATAAATCTTTTGGAACCACATCCGACAACCTGCTCATCCACAAAAGTCAGTTACACATATGATGGGCGAGGAAAGTGAAAGTTTGGAACTGCGGCAGCATAGAATTACATGGAAATGCAGAACCCAGCCGATGATCCACCATTCTGTCGGGATACTCGGGAATATGAAAAGTTGGCAAAGCATGAAAAATACTACGAGGAAACCGAAACTTGCAAAGGAAATAGTTGCCCGTCACGCACATGTTAATAGCGTGGATTTGATAATGACTTTTCACTTTCACTACAACAAAAACAAATGCAAGTGTAATATTCACACAATTTATGATTCACTTCAGTGCGGGCGGGCGCTGCGGGTAGCATCTGTTATTTGACTAAAAAATATACATGCTTACGCAATTTCATTGGGATAAATTCACAAACGTTACGTATGCTCTTCCTACTGAATTCCAAAAGGAACATAACAGAATTAGCGAAAGTCTTGGTTGATCTTGTTTTTCAGATCATAACAGCATATTTATGCAATTATAATACTAATACAACAAAAGCTATCATAAAATCAGAGCCAGGGCAGTAAAGCCACAGGAAACTGTTTAATTTGGGGTATCTTACAGATAACATCTGCATATTGCAAATAATGACATTATTCGCATGCATATATTATTATTATTATTCTTTATTGCAGACACATCTGATAGGTACAAAGGTCCATATAATATAGAGTAGTAAATAAAATGAATTAATGAAGAATATGTACGTGCTCAGTGAGCAGTTTCTGATTTGTCAATTCCGAATCCCAACTCCCAACTTTCATCTCAACATGTTAATTTTGACTTTCGATTGGAACTAAGAACTAGGTTTATTGCAAACTTTTCAGCCAGTCATGTCATATCACAGTGTCATATCGTCATTCTGCCCGAGTTATGTGGGGCATTGTGAAACGGGTTTTCCTGGAAATAAATCGGACGGAGATGACTAGGTATTATTACTGATAATAGGTTAGAAAGGATGCATGTCAAGCTTGATAGTCTTTTGAAAATCACTGCATAAAGACAGGTTCAAATCGACCACTTAGTGTCACTGATAATGCCATATCATTTCATGTTGGATATGCATATGCATATGCCTATGGGGATGATGCGGTAGGTAAATGTTATGTCAACTCCCATTGCAAGTTTCTTATTTTACCTTCCCCCTCCCACACCCACCTAATGAAAAGCCACTTTTGCTGTGATGGTTTTGAAATTGTATGGCACACTGTTTCCAACAAGTACATTTCAAAGTACTTATATCACTGATTCAACCTTCGTGAAAGCGTAACATGATATACGGCGTCCACAACAACGCAGCAGAGTAGTTTCTATTTTGCCTAATCTCATTGTAGTGTATCCCCTACCTCCACCGCACCGCCTTATTAGCATTGATTGGTATGGAAGTGGAAGGTGTACTGCTGTGATGGGACTGGCAGAGAACAAAATGAATTCAGAATTGGAACCGCAGGAGTGTTTGACAAAACAAAAGCGTATCATCTTATGGAAATGGGAGCGAAAAAACAAGAAACAACAAACTAGTTTAGAAGCGTTGTTGTGAAAACGTGGTGAGAGTGAGGAAAGGTGGGAGTTAGTGTACAAGCCGTCTTGGCTGTAGGAGACAAAGCAGATACTAGCAGATTTAGCACAAGACGCTAAAGAAGCGGATATGATCCACAAAAGGGATATCATAATCTTTATTTCAACCTCAAGCAAATGTCCACGTACTACGTCATGTTGATCAAAAAGATGTTTAAATTAAACCCCTTTCATCCATGTAGATAAGTACTAAATCTTCAATTGTGGCGAACAAATCGATTACGCTTGTTACTAGATATATATATAATACTATTTTCTTAATCTGAAGAGCAATTTCCAATATTTACAGACAAACTATAAATTCTAAGAAGTTTGTGTAAATCATTGAGATTCCTACCCTGTGGCGTAAATACCTGCAAAACCTGTGGGCTAGATCCATTTTGGATGTAGTTTTAGTAATACATAATAAATGTTTAGTAGGTTTTCTGTGCTTCAAACCAAACTCATCATCATATCATAATGAATGAATATTTCTGCTATTCCCATGCTAAATCTTTCTCCGCAATCCAAGGAGAAAGATGCCATAAGCATATCGATGAATATGTAAATGCGTACGGCACTACATCGTTTACAAAACACGTTGCTTTATTTTTAGCAGAATGAGGAAAACTTCGGTGAAGCGTGTAGCTATTGTACGAAGTCTCTCTACAATTCCAAAGAGTTCATTTTATCGAAATCAAAAGCATATGGCGTGCCTTAAAGTAATGTAAGATTAGACTGCAGGCGCTCGGTTTTCATATATTAAATACTCTATATACAAACTCGGTTAAGATTCATTCAAATTCAAACGATGGATTACTTCAAGCATACATATAAATGTGTAATGTCTTTAAACCCGTCTAATTTCAATTCCAAAGCATCCGATTTGTGTGTGAAAGTGTATATCACCCGTTTCAACCCTTTCTGTAGAAACCTCTATCGTAGCAGATGTGGACTTTGTTTTGTAATGCTGGTTTTCATTCTTTAGTATACCCTTTGGTTCTGGGGAAAGTGAAAGGGAAAAGTCACACTTCACAAAGGGCACGTGAAATGATGCGTACAAATAGGAGCAGAATTACACGGATTGATTGCTGTATTCAATCCTGGTGAATACGCAGTTCCTCCTTTTTCGTTGGAATTACGCTAGAAGGATACGATATATATGCTACGTGATAAGTTTAGTGTTAAATCTATATTATCTAACCTTATTGACACCTTTGACATTTCTGGATACAACAGGCCCGGTTGTTGAGGATGAACCAGTTTGTTGATGTTTTGAGGGTGAATAAACAAGCAAATTTTCCAAACGCCAGATTTGAGCATCTACAGCATCTATTTGCCGTTTGTAGACTCGGTTCTGAACCTCAGCTCGAAATAAAAGCTCTTTAGTGTCTTCAACAATGAACCTAAACAAACAAGCAGAGAATATCATCTTCATTTTGTCAACCGTAACTTTCTGAACAGCACATCATTGCGACATTTTCATACAATTTATATCGTGGAAATCAAAACACGGATATACATGCTATAAGCTCATTCGCGTATTATGCAGAATTTTATAGCATGCTGCAAATAAACCGTAAGTAAAGTTAACTATAAAATGTAAATCAAACATGACAAAATCTAAGGTGGAAACAGTGAATAATAGTGCGTAAATAATCAATCTTGTTTGTTTTGCACGTGCTACTACTACGTTCCAACGTCGTTCTGGCTCTTGCATGAAATGAAAAAATGAACAAAAAAAGTTATTTCTGATCTGATTGTCCATTTCAGACTACACAGAACATGCGGATGGATTCTCAAGTGCCACTTGTACTTGCTGACTTGGTGCTAATTTTTTGTGCACTATGAGAAGTACACATTAAAGCCTCTTACACAAGGTCCACTATGTAGACTTGCCTTGCCAGCTTGCCATTATCGTAAACATCAAAGTCATTCATACTTGAAAACTCATGTCATACGTATCGACATTATCTATATTTCTTGAAGAGGAACTGAGGGACAGAGTGACATTGCTACGCGAAACGAGAAGCCGTGCTCCGTTGCTCGCATTCTACCGCCAGAGAGAGTCAATAAAAAGCACCGACAAGAGATTTTCTTCTATCTCCATTAAAACTAGAAACGCCTAAAGAGATTCGTGGCATTCGTGCAGTATAAGACTCAACGTCCTCAACAAATATGTACCACTACAAAAAATAAAAGCATATATAATAGAATATTCTTAAATGAAAGGTTGAATAAAGCAGAAATTTAATTTACTTCCGGGGACACTTCCTATATTTCAAGAAAAAGTACCAAAACTACGCATGTAAAAATATGCAGACGAATACATTTATGCGTTTGTACGTGAACATATCGACATGAAGAAATAATAAAATAGGAAAGTATGCAGGTGACACTTTACCTTCGAGTGTTGCACTCAATCTTCAATCCCATACTTTCGACGATTGGATCACTAGCATTTGGGTGTTTTGTTATTGCATGAATCTGAAAAAAAGAGTTTCCCGTGTAAACATTCGTTCACATCACATTCACAGGGCACTAAACTGGGTCTGGGTATAGGTTCAAAATGAAAGTTCATTTTTTTCAAGAACCTGACAAAGTTATTGAATTGAAGAGGAGCATGGAAATGAAACCTGGAAATACTATTTTGTGGTATTATCCCCATAACAGGTCTCATAACCAGTCCATTACAACCGGTATGAAAAATCAGTTTTCGTCCGTTTTTGTATGCATAGCCTATTTGAATCAGTTAGGTTTGTTTAAATCTCATACATACTTCGAATTCCTCCTGTAACATTTTGTATTTGTACAAACATGGAAATCGTCGTAAGTTTTCAAAAATTCCATGAAAATAGCATGAAATATGGTTATAGGTACATGTACCTGTAGGTATTTTTTTTATAGAAACGGTAGCATATCTACTTATTCCTGTTCAGCGTTCCTGACGGTAGTGAACTATAAAACCCATTTTATGTGTAAAAGTAATTTGCGGTTGGGTGAATGCACCGTTGCCGTTACATGCAAACAAGAGTAGGATTGATACGATGGGTACACAGAGTCCATTTCAATTTTTATTAGTTTGCGTTTAGAGAACTTCGCTTAGTTGAAGTGTCTAAAAGTATCTCCCACTTTCACCTGGAACATATATAGCTTAGTATGTACATCCTGCTAGATGAACACCGGGGATGTAGAAAGCGTTGCGGAAACTGAAGTTTACGATCTCAAATAAATGTGTTATATAGAAAAACGGTATATGGATAATAGTTAATAGGAAACATGAAGGATGAAATACGGGTGGTTTTCCCCAAATCAGACTGGCGATTCCTTATTTTCTTCCTTATGACATTCAAATTGGGAAAAGGAGCAGAGGATGTTTCCGATACAATTTCCCCGTATAGTTTCTTCTTGATGCTTTCACCCCGAGTAAATGAAATATTATACATGGACCATGGATTAATATAGAATAATTATTCGTCGTATTGTTGTACTCCATGTATATTAAAACGGCAGAAATTGCAAAATAAAAACAATTCACCCAAGTCAAAAAAAATCGCATTCAATATTCTTAACCCCTTGCATTTAAATATTTTCTGTACTTTTCTTTAACCACCTTATGCTAATTTTCTCCAGTACTTACAGTGATAGAAGAAGGTAGGCAAATATAAATAAATGACAGAGAGTTTCTTACCTTAGGTAGGAACAAAAGACAAAGGGTCACCGTAGTGGCAAAGAGAATGAGAGAAGTAACACTAACGAAGGAGACGGTGACTCGTTCCGAGATCAAATTGGCTAAAGAGACGGCCAGCACGCTTGTCAACACCACAATGTAAACACAGAGCCCAATGTACTTTGAGTCATTTAGTGCCTGAATCTTGACATGCCTGTCAGTGAAGGGGATAACAAACAAACAAGCAAGACAACCATGTCAGGTTTGTCACTCTAAATGTATACACAGTACGCACGCACACGTATATATATGTATTCATAATGAAATTCTCCGTGTTCAGCATTTGTATGGTTGTCTTGAATGAAAGTACTAAACAACAAAGACCGGTTTTCGCTGGAGGCCTTTCTTTCTTTCGGTGCTTCTTGAGTTGGTTTATTCTACATCTTTTCTGTACATTGTATTGTTCCAGCTCCAACTGTAAATATTTCCTTCCTTCATAAACTAACTATATATTCGTGATAGTTTTGAAGCTCATCTAAAGTCCGCAAAATGTGACTGTATGAACCAATATGACTTATTTTCTAATGCAAATTCGTAATATTCAAAAAAGTAAAAGTCGTTTATAATAGGCCTTCATTCATTCGTTATCTTCCATCCAAATGCTATGTTTGTCTGATTATATGTATTCGAAATTTGGACTTCAGTTCTATTATCCATTTACTTTTTCGTTGTGTCTACTTAATTTACGGAGAATTTCTACCTCTAGTCTGGTGCGTACTGAGTATTTAACTTGAGCACAAAAAAAACTTGTTTCTAATCTCTACACATTTACCTCGTTTCCCAAGCCATGTACAATCCAACAACCAAAAGTAAACTTTTGTATCCGTACAGGGCACTCAGCCAAACATGTCCTTGTTGAGAAATACAAACCTCGATCTGCACAAAAGTTGCATAATATTATAAAGTGCATTAGAGCTAAAAACCACTGAGGAATAAATGTTTAAAATTTCATCCTAGTACCAAAAACTTGTCAAGAAACGGAATTAAGATAAAACACGGTTGGAAGTGGAATGGAAATGTTTTTTTTAAATACTTTTCTTATTCGTATATATGTATATCTTTCTCACCTGAGGCTGGTAAACGACGGATCGGTCTGAAGGATCAATTTGTAACGTAAGATTCCGGAGGTTGACATGCATTGGGTCGAAGAGAGCCCAGGAGGAGACAATTATGCAATCAATGAGTACAAGTACCATAATCAAAGTCATCAGTTGAGTATCTCTCAGCAGCTGTGGTTTAGATACGATTATATAGGCAGCATCAGACCACGACATACGTGAAGTGGGTGGGAATGAAAGTCGAAAGAAAATACATGAAAAAATAAACACCTTTACATAGTACTTTTCCATCCGGTTACGTTGTAATCTTACACAATCTAGTGTAGGTGAAAATTTGAAAATTAGGAGTGATATATATATTATATAGGTATGTATGTTAATATTATATTATCATCTGCAGAAATCAGAAGCTAAGAGGAAACCAACGGGTAGATTTGTGTAAGATAGTATTAGGCAGGAAAACTATTATTGCCTATCTGACGTTTTGTGCTCTGCTTCTACCACAACATTCAGTTCTTGCGATGTTGGCAAAATTGTACGAGTTGCTACAGGGTATTTTTGGGTATATATATATACTTAACTATCTAAATGTAAGTGTATTATTTGTTATTAGCAGACAGTTTTACATGCACTGCTGCACAGAGTCATATAATATGAAACGTGTACTGCGCGGCATGTCTACCGAATAGGTTTCACTCTCAGCAAGCCACGATGACAAAAAAGTTTTAAACCATCATCCATCTCTTTACGGTCAAGTGGATGTCCCTCCAAAGAGAAAGTGTGCACTTGAAGAATTTTCTCTATATTTTCCAGTGCCTATTATATTACAAACTAAAGAGTTTGCGCTTATCCCTTACATGTACATCTTGACACTCAAATACGTGAGGGAAGAGCAGGCTGTTAGCCCAGTAAATCGGAAACAAACTCATGGTATGCTCAGAGATTAGAAGTTGAAAGTGGCTGCTAGAAGGTATGATGAGTATGAGTGAAGTACAAAGTGTAGTTGTGAAGCTTACTAACGACATGATGATGGTGCGTGAACGGAGAAACTCTGCTCATTTCGCAAAAAAAGAACTTGCCAAGTTCAGATGGACCTTCAGGTTTTAGAATATTTACTGCACACAGATTTCTCCCCTACAACTTTTTATATACTCGGTATGTATCATTCTAGCAATTTAAGAAAAGGTGGTAGTATACAACTTGGTGTCAAAATTATATTCAGTGTGAGCTGAAGGAAGGTTGTATGCGTATTTGAGGATAATGAATTCCAGAGATTTTATTCCGGAAACAAGAACATAATGAGAGCGTTCTGTATTGGGGAAGTTTTTCCTAAAATTAATAAAAAGAACCCGTTGCTGCTAATATAATATATAGCATCGCACAGTTTAATATTGACAAAATTGAAAAACTCCTTGTTTGAGGAGTTAAAGAAGAATACATTAAAGAATGCATTATCATTTTGGCAGACAAGAGGAGACGTGCTTAAGTAGGATAACATGGGGATGGGAGCATGTGACAAAGCTTTTCCTCTGCCAGTTTTGTGCATTTTCCTATGAGGGCATTTCCTAGTTCTCGTTAGTTCGTAAGCTTGCAAAAGCAATGGACAATAAATAACTGATTTGCAGTTCAAATGACGAAATAGCCGACACATTAGTATCCACTCTTAATCATTACAACCATTTCCTTGAGAAGCTAATCTTGCAAAGAGTATGCGTAAATACGGAAACCACAGGCAAAATAGGTATATTAAATCCATGCAATTGGCAATCCCAGTCAGTTGGTGTGTTGTGGACTTTTGGATCGGTGAGGACTGGGGCAAGAGTATGCAGACTAATAATTTTTGGATGTTCGTAATTTTGTACGGTATGTAAAGCGGTTAGTTAGATAGATGAATAATGTCTACTAATTTACTTACCTATTTAACATATTCAAAACACGTCAAGGGTTTTTAGTGTATGCTCTAGTTTTTTTATCTTACAATTAGTGTAATTCAGGTATTACCTTGTTTTTTACAACTCCAATACAACTCCTGGTGAAAATACGGTACACGCGGTAAGTCTTTGCAAACATGGCCCCAAACGCCAAAGAAAATGCCATGGACAGTAAATAAGCTCGAATCTGTAAATATTAGTAGGAAGTGGTGTAATTTAAATTTAAAATGAAACGAAGGGTTAAGGGCTATGGAGAGGGATTGGTATCATTTGGGAGGGTTGTTGAGACGGCTATAAGTTGTATAACGCAGAACTGTGTAATACAATTTTTGACCGTGTATAAAATTCTCCAACTTCAAAAACCTTTGGAAGATATTCGTTTCATCGTTTCTGACGAAACAGGACTTGTCTACGGATATACGAACAACAAATTGCATGCATTTTAGAGTGACAGAAGTCCTACTTGGCATACAGTTCGAATTCTTTGCTCGAAGGAGTGAAATGTTCCTTATAAATGAAACTTTTTCTCTTTCATGTATTCATAGTAATTTCTAGTATCAATATTCGATTCTCTGGATTCCTCCGCAGAGATCAAACGAATTATTTTATGAGCTCATTGACGAATTAAATACGTCTGTATTGCTGTAGGAGGTTAGTATTTTCTATTTTTATGTTGATACTTGACGGAGGGTATAGTTATAGTATAGTTCTGCCAGTTAACCGTATACCTTTAGTGTTACATACATAACCTCATGAATAGAGTGTATGGCTCTTCCTATACTACCTTATTAAGTTTAATAGGAAGGGGCAGAGGTTCATCGTAATCGAACAGAATAATTTGAGAGCGTGATTTCACATAACTGTTAACAAAGAATTGGGGGGAAAACCACAGCCTGTTCACGAGTCAACTACTTCTTTCCCTCACTCCATTCCTCTTCGTGGGAAAGCCACGTAAATTTCATCCATCAGTAAAATCTCTATCAAATTCAAAGTCAATCCTTTTCCACCACTATTCTCGGGTAGTAATGCAATGTGGATATACCACATGGAAGGGAAATTAATGGGTGCCATCAAATCACGATTTATGCTTTGAGGTTCTGACTCAATTTAGTATGTACTATTAGGGGCTTCTTCCTGTATCTTCCTTCTACAATCTCTACATGTGCCACAATAACCGACTCAACATGGATTTTGTAGAACTATACACATTCCAAAAACAGAGTCTTACTTACCCCGGATGAATCAAATCTATTTCTTAGATCGTTACTCGAAAACAACGTAAATAGCCGAATTAAGAAGGTTTATAGCGGCTTTGACCATGCAATCTTTTACGATTCTTTGCTTCTCCAGTAATTCGAATAGAAAGAGATTCATTGGATTCCAGTTTCACTCAACGATGGTTTATTTTTATCTCTATTAGAGAATTTCTCGTTTGCAACGACTTTCGCTTAAAATGCATACATATTTATGTGAATTATATAACGAAAAATTCACCTAATGGTATGAAGATTTAAATAGCGCAGCATTTCCAGAAGAAAGAAGAGCGAAAATGTAACTTACAGTGCAAATATAAGCGAAGTGCTTTCCATCAGGCACAGTTGTAAAATCTGTTCCCAGTAAGATCACAGCCAAGTAGGCGAACATACATCCTATGATTACAATATTGTTTAATTTTGGACTTGACAGTTTAATGTACCTGGAAAACAAGTTGGGTTTGATATAAGTTATTTTTCAAGTGCACATACATACACAATATTACCAATTCAAAAGTTTGAGTGCATCTCTCCCCGACTTCCTCCCCGCCCGGTAGTCAGAGAGTAAGTACGCAGCGTGTGTATAGTATTTGTATATATATTCAAAAAAAAGCATACTTGAGCTTCCGATTGTACAAATTGAAAGCAAGGAAAGTAGCAGCCATAACAATTCCCAGAGAGGCTGCGGTGGCCACAATAATGTACAAAGAGTATTCGACACGGATGAGTTTGAACCGGAACTCCCGTCTTGAGATAGGAACTTGATTCCCGTGCCAGCGAATTTTTCGACATCCCTCACAGGTTAGTTCTAGCTTGTTAGTGGGTCGTTCTGGAAAGAGGAGTCCTACTTGAAACATTTCTCCATCTGCATTGGTAAAACATGGGCATATATATCATCTCATCGCAGTAGCAAAACACTAGGAGCAGTTGTTGCTGACACAATAAAATCACCACATTATTTGTGGCGTATTTTTTTTTCTTAGGAGAAAGTGCTTCAGGATCATCATGCTGACTATGAAGTCCGCAACATGCAGCACGAGTTCAACAACAATATGAGTTCGACGTTGCATACACACGCCGTAGTGTTATAGATCATAGTCATAAATCCTTAGTTTAGCATCTCTCAAAAAAACTGCATAGGTATTCTACCTCAAAAAAATGAACACCAGCTGTTGCAACTCTCATACAGTTTCATTTCATGTATGCAACCCTCCATATACTCTATCAATCAAAAAAAAGTCTACGGAAAGAATACATATATACGTGTGATCGAAAGAAAAGGCTCACCTTGGATTTGCATAAATGATGTGATACCAATGCGATCGGATCCCGAAAAAGTTATTGGACCCTACAAATAGTAGATCAGGGTTTAGCATAAAAAAGCAACCCTGTTTTATTACTTTCCACCATGAAGGAATATTTTGAAATGCTTTCAAGTAATTTTTAAATCCCGGATGTAATTATATGTAATACCCTAGGTTTAAATGTAGCTGTCAAACTTCGTGCATATACATACCGAAACGCCGGTGAAATTCAGCCTTCCAATTTCCTTCTTGAGTAGCTGCGAAAAATTTCCATTCTCCCTTGTAAAATCATCCAAATTGTAGTCGTATTTTTCTTGCACTTTCTGTAGCCCCAGGGCTACAGTCCAAACAGCATCGTACGTTTCTGGCGCAAAAGGGCTACCTACAATGTCGGATCTTACGTTATGCAATTTTCTCAATTTTTCCACAAGGCGACTCCTGAATCTTGCTGTTGTCTAACAAGAACAAGATTAACTATTTTGAAATTACACAAATGAGATGTACCATAATATGACTCTGTTCACCATTTTGCATGATTTTATTAAGTCACAATAGTCACAAAACATAACTGTGAACGAGCTCTGTAGCTTCCAGTGATGAAACGAAATTCAATGCTTTACATATTGACCACCTATATCACAATAACAAACAGCAAGTCATGCTCTAAATCAGTTAAGTCAGGCAGGACAGAAATAGTACACTTAAGACCAAAATTGTGGTTACTACCACTTGTACATAGGAAGGTATTCGATGCCGAATTAAGGGTAGAATGTGAGAAAGAATCCGAACGTTGAGTCATTTCTCCAGATAAAGTGAAAAATGAAGTTTCTTTGCTCTTCTGAGAGGAATTTTGTCTATGTATTTAGCCATGCGATTGAGAGCACTTTTAGAGCTAATTTTTAAGACTGAAAAGCTGGTAAAAATTGTATTTCCATTTTTTGATCCGTTATTATAACTTTTCATGAGATCGCTATATAAGGTTTTTTTTGATGAAATGCATGAAAATCATTCCTGTTGAAAATACAGTTTTTTGCTGAGCTGAATACTTGGTGATAACCATGAAATGAATTTAGCGAAAATCATCCATGCGACTTTCAGAGATGGAATTAAAGAAACCAAAAGGGAATGCAATATTGGACAATAAGGACAAAAAGTTTGATATTGGATTGGAGAATGAAATGAGAAGCTACTCATCTACCATAAGCCATTAAGACCATATGTGATATTCCTCGGTAGGTTTTTACGGCGGTACTGGCCTGGACCCATGTCGGCGCGGCTAAATTCCGCCCACTGGTCAAATTTCACCCGGACCATATTCCATCGGACAACATAACGATTAGTGGCCCGATCATATTCCGCCCCCAAAGTCTTTCACACCCAAAACAGTAGAAATTAGTTTGAAAATCATGGGTGGATGCATACATGCAACAAAAAAGGGAATGCAATATTGGACAATAAGGACAAAAAGTTTGATATTGGATTGGAGAATGAAATGAGAAGCTACTCATCTACCATAAGCCATTAAGACCATATGTGATATTCCTCAGTAGGTTTTTACGGCGGTACTGGCCTGGGCCCATGTCGCCGCGGTTAAATTCCGCCCACTGGTCAAATTTCACCCGGACCATATTCCATCGGACAACTTAACGATTAGTGGCCCGATCATATTCCGCCCCCAAAGTCTTTCACACCCAAAACAGTAGAAATTAGTTTGAAAATCATGGGTGGATGCATACATGCAACAAAATCTAATTGTTAATTATCTAATTTAGCTGATTGTGAACCTGTACCGAACCCAAACCTAGCATTGTCCAAATAAAATAAAATAATCTAATAAGACTTGAGCCGAATGTGGTCTGGGCAAAGAGTTGTGCGGTCGAAATATGGCCAGGGCAAAACATGGTTCGGATGCAATGAGGTCTGGGTGAAATTTATTCGGGGCGCTACGAGCCTGTAACGAACGCCCTGCCACCAGCGTTTTTTTTCTCGTTTTATAGAGCTAAAAGGGCTAAAAAAGAGTTGAGAGCTAGAAACAGGGAAACTGTTGGCGTATCCCTATCAATCCTCTATTGTGATTTTATCTCCCATTGAATTTTGTCAATACAGCGAAAGTAGACAGGGAGCAAAGCAACAGCTTTAGCAAATGTATTTCATACATAGTTAATACACTATTGTACATAGAATGTAACAGCTATACCAATACCGAAGATCGAATGTAGTGTAGTGAACATGCATGAAATGGTACAAAACAGGATATTATAATCATTGAACCAGGAGTAAAAGTCTGTTTGGAAACGTACCAATCCAGAATGGGATGATTGCTCTAATGTGTTGTATCTGTCCACGACGATGGCATACTGCACGGCTTCCATCAACTGCTTAAAACTACAGTCAGATTGATGATGAGGGTGATACTGGCGATGGAGAGATTTTCCACCGGACTTCAGTCTTAATGTTCCTGAATCTGAGGAGGAATTCATCCTCCTAATAGCACTAAATCCACCCGGTTGACTGTTGTTTCTGTTTCCACCAAAGCTACCAATCTCACTTTCACGAGTGCTGACCTTATTACCACCACCAAAGGCCCTGCTACTTCGCTTCTTAATTGAAATGGAATCACCGTCAGCAGCGTCAGAATTGCTTTGATCACCATAAGACAAAAACTCCCTTGAAACGGATTCGCCTTCACTTTTGTTATCACGTTTTACTGTGTTGTCCATAGATGAAACGTGGGAGGGGTTTGATGCTGTTGGTGATTGCGTTTTTGGATTTCGTTTATACCGTGCTTTTGAAGATTTGAAAGATCGGTTTCCAGCGGTGGACGAAGGGGAGTCGTGCCACCAGCTTGTTTCAGGTTCCCCTATTAAAATCCAGGCGTAATCGCTTCCATACATCCCCATGCGATATATCTACAAAAAATTCATATACGAAATACGAAATGTGGATCATGCCTTTAAAAAGTTGATTTAGCTGCTTTCACTTTTATTTCACCAGTTGTGACATTCTGGTGTGGCTCTTAAATATATGCAGCATGTTTGTTGTTGGAAAAAATGCATAAACCTTATGAAATGCTTACTTGCTTCGTTAAATAATTTATCAACACGGGTATGAGCTTGTTTAAAATATAAATTGTTGTGTTGCACAAGTTACTTTCAGGTCTGAAATGATATTAAAAAGTTATCTCTTACGTTGCCCCAATACAATACATTATAATATACTTTCTCCCATTCTCCGTTGGTTTTAGACAGAGAAAAACATTAATATGTTACGTATAACCATAATTCATTCGGCATACACATCATCATATTACTTGAAATTCATAACCTATTACAGAATGATAGTGCGTATTCTTTTATTCCAGTTTTCAGGTTGTTCAATTTTACTTGGTGTCAAGTTAGGTTGGCTCACACCTTGTTTAGCAAAAGAAAAAGTTTTTTTTGATGGAGAAGGTGGAGAAACAGACATTTTTCGCGATGTGGGGAACAAGGGTAAAACGGAAAGAAAAATGTCTGGCATACATATAATACTCATGATGACTTGCTGGTGGCCTGGTGGAAAGAACTACGGCAAACCATGAAACAGTCTTACTTTTCGGCACAGGCACCAGGAACAACTGCTTTCCACCATATTTCTGACTAAATCATTTCTCGTTGGATATAACTTTGACAAGACTCGTATGTCACAGTGCAATCATATGAATAGTAAGCAAGTATGGCACATTCCCCCATCTCATTTCACTTCCACGAGACAAGAACACATGCCGTACACCTTCCTCCAGCTGCATGAACGAAAGTTCAGCTGCATACCTAATCTATACACAAAACTTCAACCTTTATAATCATCCCGTAATATATCAGGAAGTGTTGCAAAAAGTTGGTGTTTAGAGACTTTTAGGGATGTACGATTAGTATTATAAAAATGAATATGATGGGAAAGGGCTAAAGGGAAGGGAACGGTCAGATGGATTTGAACTATTTTAAAAAGCAGAAAGGAAACGGGAATGTTGGGGAACAAGTTAGCTTTACACAGAAACTTTCATCGTCATTAATTTGCTTTTTGCAAGCATGTGTCTGTGTCAAACTACAGTTAGTCTAGCATTTCGTCCCAATTGTCCCAAATGTATATAATTAAAATATCAACATGATGATGATGATGATGACATACAACTTTTCCTTGACTTTATTAGAACAAAGATCGAAAATGACTGCTGAAAAGATCATTATGTAACTCCTTGCTTGTATATAATTGTTGAACTTAGTTTTCTGAAATAACTGCAAGACCGGAGAAGTCAATTTGTACTTTGTTCCTGTTCCTGTCATTATATGTTACTAAAGACTAGAAGATGTAAAGTATGTGAAACTGGGGAACAATACAGAACTTTGGAATCGAATGCAAGCACCTGACCTGCACAGCACATCATATTCAACGTTTGCGTTTGCCTAACCAACCCTATTTACTTTCTCCCGTGTAACATAGTTTAAAAGTAAAAGTAATTAAGTAGTCAGAAATTAGCAAGCCATTATTGTTATACCTCACAGAAGACAAGTGGTGCGACATCCGATCCAAAATTTGCAATGATTATTCTCGAGTCAAGTTCCTGCAATAATTTAAAAATTACCATTCTCAAGTAAATTCCACTCGTCATTGGTCCTAACCAAGGAGAACTATTCTTTACAAACAATAAGATTAATGAAAAAGACGAAAGCAGATAGAGAAAAAAAGTACATTCGTATCCCGCCCGAATACATTACATATTAATGATATGTGTATCTGATCCGAGACAATTGAATGATTTATGGAGCTACTTTCATTATATACAGGTATATGACAATATGACACATCGCTTCCGGTTGTGTCGCAATTCGCAATGCTCTGGCTCTGGCTGGGCTGGAGTGCTGGACAAGGACATGAGCATCATCATCCGAGGCATATTGCCTATGTGAATGGTCGTGCAGAACTGCAGAGTGAGGAGATGGTCGGTCGAATCGGAGGGGTATTAATGTGGGGGCATTCTGAACACTGTGTATTACGACGAGTTGCAGGCAAAATGCAGGTTCATCATCAATCACATTTCACATGCCAAAAAAGTCGGTTTCCATGATGTCATTTTAATGCCATTATGGTTTTATTTGTGGTACCGAGGTACTAGCTATTTCAAAACTTATTGCTGCACGTCGTGGCACAACGGCAGCAGCAGCACAGGCACACGAGGACCACGAGGTACAACAAGGCTACTAAATAGCGCATTACATTCCAACTGGACTGGCGCCTTCTCGTCTCATTCCACAACAGGGCTGTGAGGCTGTGACTAGAGTGACACTACCTTTGGATTTGCCATTTTTTAGTCTTTTTTAGACCATTTCACATGCCACGCAGGAGTTGCTTGCTGGCGTACGCGTACTTGTAGTTAGTTAGATGTTACACAATTACAATCCCTATCCCTGGCATTGACTTGGACTTGATGTATATTTCAAAACTCGGTTTACAAGTGACATCTTCATTTCGGGTCGTTAAAAGATTATCGGGTATTTTCAATTAGCAAGGGCTGAAGCTCAATTAAAAACTTGGTTTTAAGCTTCCTAAAGCTTTTTGTGTTTGGTGGTCGTCTACGTACGTATTCGTCAGCGTTTAGCAAGTTACTTAAAAATATTGGAACATAATAATATAGTGATGGCAGGAGCAAATCCAGGTGTCAATAGCCATGAACGCAGCTTCATCATGATAAAACCTGATGGAGGTCCAGCGAGGACTAGTTGGCGACATCGTTAAGCGTTTCGAACAAAAAGGCTTTCAGCTGACAGGAATGAAATTTTTGTGGGTAAGCATAATTGCGCTGCGTAATAATTTATTTACCTAATATGCTGGTTTTTTACTTACTTAGTAATATTTCTTATTACTTGTACACGGTGCATATTTAATACTTTCGGAACGACTTTGAAGAACGTGTTTTCCTAGCGTTTTGATATATATCCAACGGATTTTACACTAGGGTAAGCATAATTGCGCTGCGTAATAATTTATTTTTACCTAATATGCTGGTTTTTTACTTAGGAAGTAATATTTCTTATTACTTGTACACGGTGCATATTTAACTTTCGGAACGACTTTGAAGAATGTGTTTTCCTAGCGTTTTGACATATATCCAACGGATTTTTCACTGCTCATGTGCTCATTTACAAATTATTTCACTCTGAACTAGGTGCATCGGAATAAGCGGAACTTCAACAATATTTACTGTACTCTCCGGACAAACAAAAAGGAATTAAGGCATTGATTTTAATGAATCGTTGATCGTTACTGTTACAGGCTGGGAAAGAAATCCTCGAAGAGCATTACAGGGACCTTTCGGACAAACCTTTTTTTAGCGGGTTGGTTCAGTATATGAACTCGGGTCCAGTTTTAGCAATGGTNTATATGAACTCGGGTCCAGTTTTAGCAATGGTAACCACTACCACTAATTAACCTATTCTACATTATTTTTTCTATATAGTGCGTACAAGATAAGTTCAATGCTTGAACCGGACGTATGCACGTTGCGTTTGCGTCATGTCGAGGATGTGTATAGGTTCACTATACCACTTGTATTAATCCATGAAAAACATTTAATATATTTTCTGAGTCTAGGTTTGGGAAGGCCTAAACGTAGTAAAGACTGGACGACAAATGCTTGGAGAAACAAATCCTGCAAATTCACTTCCTGGAACAATACGAGGGAGATTTCTGTATTGAAGTCGGCCGTAATATTATTCATGGTTCAGATTCAGTTGAATCTGCCGAGCGTGAAATCAATTTATGGTTCAAGGAAGCTGAGCTTGTCACTTGGAAGTCTTCCGGAGTGCAGTGGATTTATGAAAAGTACTAGACCGTTGCAAGGGGACGCGCAAGTTTAACAGGTGTCTTTGGGTACTGGTTGGAATGTAATTTACTAAAATGTGTCCAGAAATGTTATGTAAACCTCACCTCTTAAATTTTCAATAAAGCAGTAGTGTTTGTAAAGCCAAAAAAGTTACCTTCATATCTTGTAATTGGTCCCGATAATCGGAAATTGAGAACGTTAGAGTTGCTTTACAGGTCACATTGGTTTTCTCGAGTTCAGATACCAGGAAATTTGCGGGCTGAAATATATAAAACCAAACTGGATCATAACTGCATTGAGTCATGTTGAAACTGAGACTGGCAAGCATATAATCAACGTTGTTTCAATATTTTACTTTCTGTTGTAGTTAGAGTAGAATTACGTAGTGATTATTTGATGGGTATTGCTAGCAAACAAATAATGGCTTTCATATTTATGTTGTAAATCTTGGTTGGTTTGCAAATAATTACAAGCGAATGAAATGATTATAATTTTATATCTAGCATATCGTACAAGACTGTGTGTCTTCAAAAACGCACGGTTTGCCATACTTAAAATATCATATTTTTTGTTGCATAATTACCTTTGCAAAATTTGGAAATGCGAAAACCATAATAGATATGAAAGATTTTATTGAAATGCATAACAGCCCAAAAATTAAATGAGCTAAATCCTATTGTAGACAGTAGATAGTTTAACGTGTAATCTTCAGGAAGCTTGGTCTATGTAAATATGCACCTAGGTATAAGCATTATGATTTATGTCAGTTATTTTCGAAACACTCCTTGCATTTTTCCTTGATATTTCAATACAATATATTGCAACACAAGCCATGTTACAGATACATACCTGCATGCCTGCATCTTTGTACTGAATTTGGATTGACGTGCGCACAACCGTGTCAAGTTAATTGGTGAATATGCTATATTAGCGTGCATGCAGGTGCAGAATAGCATGGCTGCACACAGGAAATACTATAAATATACATTTTTCGTAACAATCCATATTATTATGCCGTCGAAATACACAAAGTCCACTTACCATTGTGTAACGATTCTCGTTCTTTGTGAAGAAAGTCACTGTGTCCCACTGGAAATGTCGAATGAGCTCAATAATAGCTTCTGCATGAGATGACACAGGTGCTACGGTGCGGTAAAACAAAGGAAATTCCTTCTTATCTGACAGTGAGGGTGAAGTCGAACCAAAGGAAACCTTTTCACGGAAGAAAAAGTACTTTCATTTATGTTGAAAAGATATGGAATAGAAAAAACCCCAACCCACAGCTATTGCGTCCCATATTTTATGTATATCTGTATATGTATATCATTTTGTTTCTTTTATAATTATATATGCGGCTGTAGCACAAACTGGTTGTACATTTTAATTATTTAAAGCTTGATGATCAACGAGATATCGGTTCTCAAAAAGAGTCTGAAATGCCAGATTAATTCACGGACATTGGATGGGTGTTGGACAGTACTGCATGCAGTGACTCACAACCACAGCAGTAAACCAGTGAAGTATGAAAAAATAAGGCTTTTAGTATTTATACTAGTTTATAAACTGAAAGCGTTCCGTATACAGCATAATATTACATTACACGAGCAAAGTTTACATTCTGGATTGTTTGACAGGGGCTTCTTTAGTAATGCTCGTATCATACATATCATATCATTCCTGCCTTGATCTAGTGTTTATTTGTTTGCCCGCTTCTGCCAAAGACCGTATGTTTTGAATCCAAAACCTGTATCAATTAGCATAGCATTTTGTATCATTCCTGTCTTGATTAGATGAAGTTTGGTGAGGCACTCGTGCATGATATAATTTCCAAGTTCACGTTTTCTACTCTCTGCAAACGCGAGTCTTACCCAACCTGAATAGAAAGCGATGTAATAAGATATACATTTTCCAGTTCCTAGCGACGCGATACGGCGTTCCCAGTTCTGTAGCCTGTTAGTAAATGTCTTGTTGCAAACCAATCAGATTTGACAGGCTTTTAGAAGAAAAGAGTGTGTTAATGAATACAGAAACGGATAGAGACGATATGGATGCAAGAAGACTGACAGCAATCCATTATAAGAAAGGGAGACTGAAATGATAATGTTGAAAGTTGACGTTAATAATAATGAAGCACTCTCTGGACGAACTTGCGTAAGACGAAAATGTGTGTGCACTGTAAGCTTAAGCTTATGTATTTGCAGCAAGATTCAATAGTCGCTAAAAAGAGCAAAAATAATTACATAATGTGTTTGTTAATAGTTTTTCTGACTCTTTCTTAAAGTTTTTAAAAATTGTAATAATGAGCATATAGGTAATAATAATGGAACATTACATGTCTTCACAACCTGGCGTGATCCAAGCATGCATACTCGAGATCTTAAATTAAAAATTGGGCTTTTTCATCACGTTGTAAATACAAACTGGGCACTGATCTTGTCATGTTACACAAATATATTCATCTTATATACCATCCGATAATACATACTAGAACTAGAATGTTTCTGTAATATTCTGTTTATTCTACTAAATTGTTTTAAAAAATCACTGGCAGCATCAAAAACCTCACAGCAAAAATATACGATCATAAAAAACCCTCTTGCTTGCCCTGCCTTTACAACAAAGGGCAATTTATTTATTAAAATTTTCATCGTTCACTCCCACTTTCACCTAGTGTGGAGCATTAAATTTTCCATCTTGCTTTCACCCAGATCAAAGTTATTTTTTCAAATAAAGTTTTAGAAAAGCCACAATATATAAAGATAAATGTATGAGGTTATGATATTAGTAAATACGAAATATAACTTCACAAACTCACTTACCTGAATAATGCGCTCGTGTGTAGCAACTTTTGCTAGTCTTTCGGTCACCTCTGAGCAAGCTGTTCCTAAGAGTGAGACGATCTTGCTGTCTTTTTTAGCATACAAAGCGTGAAAGAATGCATCAACTCCGCTTCCAGGATCGCACTACGGGTAATAAAAATTCAAATGAAGAGAACTTATGATGTTACGTATAACGTCATCAATTTATAAACACAAACATTTAAACCTTCTCTACAAACTATAATACCAATGGTTGTAGTACCGACCGAATCTTCACATCTTGCAAATTGAATTTGCACAAAGTAGACTTTTTTAATATTATGGTACTTTTTATTTTGTAACGCTACACTACTGGCTGAGCTTATATGATAAGCCTTTGGTTTCAGTTCCAATAAAATACCTTTGAAGATGAGGTACTGAAAAAATCTGTTTCTGCTTTCTTGTGCCCGTATACAGGTACGTAAATTAAGTGAAAAATAGGATTGCTGGAGTGATTATAGGTTTCTTACTCGTATGTGCTCTGTATAGGGTAGGGCAATAGCAATACCGGTACCTAAGATTTTTAATAGCGGGGTGGAGGTACTAATGTAAGTATAGATACCTAATTTTTAGGGCCATCTTTACATGAGTAGCTTACATAACTACCTTTAACGACTCCGCCCCGAGGAATTAAAATCCAATTTGGATTTTGTTTCAAGTTTATACGCTTTCACTTAGCACTTCGTTTTATTTTCCTGTACATCTATGCAAGGAGGAAATTGGTGAAATAATGTTGTATTTGGAATTGGAATAATAGTGTTGAAAAATCACAAACAGAGTTTTCGTACTTTCTGTTTTTGTAATATGCATCACAATTTACACACAGCCACCTCTTGTTGTTTATGACAGCGCGATATTATGTTTATTAGTTTTGACACGAAGGAAAAGAGACAATAACAACTCCATTCGCTCAGTGGCTCAGTCCTACTTTCACTGACAATAACTCTTTCGTCAGCTTCACAAACAAACAGGGTTGACGGCTGACGGGATCCGGTCGCAATTTGAGTGTCATGTGAAGCCAAAGTGATTTGGAAAACTTCAGGTGTGCATCATCCACGTTTATACCGTATAAACATGAAAGGGAGGAAGAGGGAAGCAATTAAACTTTCTAATCAAGCATTAAATATCCTGTTTCCAACCACACGGCGTTTTTATCTGACAAGGACATGTTTTCATGTGCCCGGCGAAATTTGAAGGATGATTGGTAACGCCGGGAGCAGAATTTAACGCTGCGTTCAGTGGTGTATTGTATTTTTTGCAAAACACATACCTGTAATT
>JAANSN010001691.1:0-30776 GCA_036850665.1 Dicranocentrus wangi
AAGTTGATAAACAAGGTTTCCATTAGCGATGTTGATGTAGCCGTCACTCCTTTTGTTCGTCTTCAGTCTTCATCGTCTCATCATCACTTGTCCGCCATTTATCTTTCGCTTGAATCCCAACTGGGGCTCATTTCTGTACTGCTGCTAAGGTGCAGCTGCAAACGTAATAAAATGCTCCCAACAAAGTGATCGGGGGGGAGTTATGCATTTTCCCTTGATGAATGCCGTAGAGTCCACCCTCATCTTGAAATAATCCTCAAAAAGCCAAGCATGAAAAATCTTTTACAAACAAAAGTTTTCATTACATGACTTTTCCCCCACAAAATGGCCTTACGTAACTTGTTGTGTGTAATGTACTCCACGCACATGCTCTCTTCTCCCTCTCTCTCTCTTCAGTGACGATAGTTATTATGCATAAATGTGACTTG
This sequence comes from Dicranocentrus wangi, assembly GCA_036850665.1. Lineage (NCBI taxonomy): Eukaryota > Metazoa > Arthropoda > Collembola > Entomobryomorpha > Entomobryidae > Dicranocentrus > Dicranocentrus wangi. The sequence goes on from JAANSN010001691.1 coordinate 429, forward strand.
TACAACGAGCATCATTTTTGACTTCTGTATCATCGTCTCTCCTTTTGAATTATGACAGTGAACAGCCGTAAAGGAACGCAACGTTTTTTTTGTTTTAAAACCCATCATTTTCCCCTCTTATTCCCATATCCAAAGAAGCTGACAAAAGGGCAATAAACTTTTTTTTCTTGGGAAGTGCGTGCATATTGCATATATTCCTTCTTGTGTGAGTTGTGTTGTGCGTGAGTGCGTGAGCAAGTCAAGGAAATCTCTTGAAAATGTTCGTGAAAACATCGACAAATCTCAACTCATTTGTCCAAAGCGATATGAGTTACGATCAGCTGGGATCTTCAAACAAATCATACAATTTATGGGCAGTAAACGCGCGCGGCTGTACTGTGTGTTGCTCCAAGGTATGTGCAAGGAATGTCATCACGTTTGAATTTATTACTATACAAGCCCATATCATCAGAGAAACATCAGCATTACGTTACTAGCACCATTGCCTATCTTTTGCCAATGCCAATGGTATGGAACTAACAAAAAAATTTTAACGACATTCAAGGTCAGACACAAACATCACCACCGGACGGACGCATTTCAACAAGGTACAATCAAACATTAAAAATCCTTTTTGCTTCCATCCATCAGATCCCAAGGACAACTATGGATCGCCAATATTTTTTAGTTTCAGTCGTTTTTAAAGGTTGGGGTTTCATTTGGCATATCATCCAGCATAAAACCTCGAGAAATGTGTACTTCCTCTATACAATTTCCTCTTTTTCCTGGAAATCATTCTTGAGCCCAGCTCAACCCTAAATTGTTGCCATTTATCCCAGCCAGCTCAATCCTCAAAAGATATATTTGCCCTCATAAAAGTTGCAAGTTTTTTTATCAGAAACAAACTAGTAAAAAATGCCTTCCGTTGCATCACGGATGTTATGCAGGTCGAAACATTATCCTTCAAGGTGCACCCCGCCTTTCCTTCGTCTTGCACCGTTCAAAGAAAAGAAAACACTTTTGTAGGGAGAAACACATTGCATCTTTCACATCCCAAAACATTCCATGAAAATTGACTGAGAAAGGGGAGAAGGGAATATGCGGTACAGATTAGTAAAATGCTACCAGCATCAACAACATTTTCTGTTTTGTATTCCATCAATAATTCATAATATGACGAGGACGAAGAAGGTTCCTCTGCCTTTTTCGTTTTTTTTTCTCTTTCCAACTTTTCAGCGCTAGTGATGAAATGTGAGGTGGGGGCGAGTAAAAAGAGGCATTAAACTCACAAAAACATAACTTTAGAAAGCTGGGGTTCTTGGAGCTGTCGTGTTGCGGCTGGATGCATTCACCTGCACACACCAATCTCTTTAAATAAAAATGCATAGCAATCATCGTTCTGCCTGTTAAATTCATCTTGTCATCTCGAAATGCAACCATCTCATGAATATGGGATGAAGGCTTACTTTCCCGATGTACATAGGTATGTTTATTCAGAAAAATGTTAGTTTGGCAAACCTGTACAATAATTTAAATCAAATCTAACGTATCTACTCGCCGATTTCAATTTTAAAATGTTACCTCTTGAAAACCAAGTCCTATCAAGGAGGCGGAGGTTCAATCTGTTACTAGTAATGGAGTGCCCGGTTATATAAGAACTTTATGATCGGCGTTGTTAACACACAAACTGTGTATGACGCAGCAAGACAAGGACCGCTTGTACAAGATCGGCGAAACCAATCCTCCTGCTCCTGCATAAACTCAACTCAATCCTCTGACCTGTGCCTGTCTCATGTCATAATCATTATTATCATCAGTGAAACTGTTAAAGATCCATGTCAAAATGTCAACTGCACCACCACCGCTGTCACACGTCGCATTTTCACAACTTGTCCATGAGCAGATGATATGATAATACGATAATGCCAAAGCAGTTATAACGAGATGATGCACCTTGTGTTCTTCAGTTCCTTTTCAGCCACACCACCACCGGATGTTATGATGATGCATTTCAAGGGAGTTTCAAAACAGCCATAGATCTCAACTACAAACTACTTACTTTCCATTAAACATAAATTGTGCGAAAGATGCCTATGTCTATGCTATGCACTACCAACTACGAATGTTGTAAACGAAAGTGACACCTAGCTTATCACAACATCGCCATAAAGTCGAAACAATACGAATTGCACTTCTTTTTCTTGCTTGATGCGATTTTAATGACAAAACCATCTAGTTTGTATGCAGATGCACGTCTGACGTCGTCCCACGTCGTTGTTCAGTTGAGGGATCCTCAATCCCCATGCATCGCATCCAACAAATCAGCAGAATATTCATAGCAGCAAAAAAAAATTGCCAAAATCAGTCATGCAGTCCTTTCACACGGTCCACCACCATTTTGTCACAAGAAGAATATCATATTGTTATTCAAAAAACGAGGAAAAACAGGAGACAAAAGGGGAATTCTGATGGGGATAACAAGCCTTACGACAAGTAATCCTTCTTATCTTCACACAAAGTTATTGCGATGAGTCTCACACACATCGCGCGTCTTCTTCTAACTTCCAACGTGCAAGTGAGCTGTGAGTGAGCCGTGGGTGCAGGCAGCGGGGGACATTGTAAGTGAATGCAAATGTATTTATGATGAGGAGCATGATGTATTGCACATTTACTAATAAACAAAGCGCATAATTTGCACTTTAAGTGGTAGTTAACTCATTGGAGCACTAAATTATAGTGACAGGATGGATGAGCATGACATGTATTTTGTAAACTAACGTCGTGAGATCACTACTACTCGTCTCGCTCCCTTGTCTAAAAGCACACTCTATATTTGGTAGTGCACTTTTGATGTTTGTTTTATTTTGCATGAAGCAAAGCTGTCCAAAAATTAAATGATTAATTGCTTCTTCGGAGCTAAAGGATACTGTATTCAAATTGTCCCTTCAGCAGCGCACACGATATATGGGTTCGTGGATGATTCCGTGTGACACACGAACAGAGAGATGGGTGCTGATGATGGTGATCATGATGATGGTGGTGATGCGCACACGCTTCATCTTTATCTCAAAAAGGTCATCATCATCATCTCGTCACAGAAAATGAAAGGTTGGCTTGTTAACTAATAAAAAAGGGATAATCATCAAATGGGCGCAAGCAATTGGTATACAACTATTTGTATTTTGTGTTAAAAATTTGATTTTTAATTGCAACTTGCTCCTAAACGCTGGCTAACCTATCAAAAAAGGAAACATGCTGGACATGATGGGAGAAAGGTAAAACTTAAACAAGTGGGGTTAATTACTCATGAAAAGAAGTACCTATGCTCATTTTCAGTAATTACATTAGTCTGCATGGTATTGTGTTGCATTGCAGAATCCATAAAATCCTGAAATTACGATGAGACTGAATCTTTAGCTGAATCACAAAAAAATGAAATTAATCTTATTCTCAAGACTTGAATGTTTTTCTGCGTTAAACATTATTTTAGTATCTATTGCATATTTTAGATATGACCAGCAGTCCAGTAGCATCCACACTAGGCGTCGCAGCTCTCATAGTTTAAAAAATCTTTTGAGTTTATCGTAACAACCCCTTAATTGTTCCAGACGTGTCTTTATGACCCACATTGAGATTTTATTTTATTGACAGTGCGAAGGCTAATGGGATTAAATGAGGGTGATACTGGTGGTGATATGCTCTATTGAAGTCAAACTGGGCAATTACACGACGCATTTAAGATAAGGAAGGAGTCGGGAAGACGTACATACATGCACTCCGAATCTGAACCCACAATCACATTCTGACTGAGCAAACCTTGTCTTGCCTTGTCTAAAATGTTCAAGTTCCCATGCATTTCATCACATTCGTCACCCAATTATGAGCGTCAGCCAGCTCACCACGTTGGTGAGTTGTGTGACGTGATGCGATTATCGTTGTACCTAGCTAGAGTCGAAACTGGAAGTGGAACTGGAGCATGGAATTTTTGATCTTGTTTCAGGGTCCAATTAGTCCCAAAATGAAAATGGGAGGTGGAGGAGGGAAGACCTCCTAAAATCAATAGTGGGCTGGCTGGTGATGCGACAAACACAATTCCGTTCGGTACAGTTACACAAGCATAAGAGCAACCTGTTTCGGAACCACGGAGGTCGAAAACATTTCACTTGATGTAGTATACGCTATTATTTGGCAGAGTAAATCAGATCGGGATGAATTGTCCTATTAGAGGCATATTACACATGTTAAATGCATGTACGCGATTAGTCGCGCTGAAATGAGCTCGGTGACATTCCTCTTCTGACATTGACGGGCTACAGGAGGTGGAGTACACTTTTCGTCAGTCCCACAAAAAAATGTTGACGGTCAAGGTAAACCCTTGGAAGAAAAAAATATATGTGAGATTTTGGGAAGCTCTGCACCAGGTGATAACAGGCTACTGTGGATGGAGAGGTAGTTATTAGTTATTAGTATAGTTGGCAATGAAAGGAAGAAAAACATTCTTGAACCCTGTTTTCCCATGTAGTCCTGTCCGTCAATCATTTTGATATGATTTAGATGAGGGAATGAAAAAAAAAGAAAGAAAAATGAAAAACGTAAAGTCAACCAGAAGAGAGAATTCTCTCAACTCATAATTTTTTCCCCTCCTGTTAAGCAGGTATCATCATCAGCTCAAAAAGGTATGTATATACTTTTTGACTTTTCAATGAGATTAAGCAAGAAACACTTAACATCATATTACGGAACGGTGCTGCTTCGTTGCCCACTACTCCACTCACTCCACTCCACACGTAGGTAATTATTTCCATACATTCCTTTCCACTCGGAACTCGGACTAGCATGGCGATGCAATGCGATGGCACACATGTGGTACTATAGAACAACTAAAAGCACTTATAGAAAAACAGCTACCCAAAAAGACATTACCAATCTGGCTAAATGGTTTTCTTTTCTTTTTCCACAGAATAAAGTAGGTACAAGTACAACTTTTATGTGTGCATGAAGTAAAAAAAGCAATGCTATGCTGTGTGCATATATGAGGAAAAACTTTTTCTAACTTGTCAAAAAAGTGGAAATTCTCATTTTCACCAACAGGAGCAAGCAGAAAGCAACAGGAGAGCCCACACTGAGATAATAATAGTAGTTGTGCTGTTTCCCTTTTTTGACTTGTTGACTGGGATGAATTGGGAAAAGGAGATTGAGTGTCAGTGTTGTGGACGAATACGACGACTCTCATATGTGCTGTTTTCCACTTGACTTCAAGCTACCCAAAAAGACATTACCAATCTGGCTAAATGGTTTTCTTTTCTTTTTCCACAATACACAGTAAAGTAGGTACAAGTACAACTTTTATGTGTGCATGAAGTAAAAAAAAGCCAGTGTTGTTGTGTGCGTATATGAGGAAAAACTTTTTCTAACTTGTCAAAAAAGTGGAAATTCTCATTTTCACCAACAGGAGCAGAAAGCAACAGGAGAGCCCACACTGAGATAATAATAGTAGTTGTGCTGTTTCCCTTTTTTGACTTGTTGACTGGGATGAATTGGGAAAAGGAGAATGAGTGTCAGTGTTGTGGACGAATACGACGACTCTCATATGTGCTGTTTTCCACTTGACTTCACGTTTCCCTTCCCTTCGAATCTCTTTAGCCGTTTTTGCTGAAATTGTGTGTGTGTGTGCGGAGCGGAGTGCCCATGGCAGGGTCTCTCTAGTCCTCAGAAATTGGGTGCACCATGCTGGTGGTGGTGAGTGCACTTGTCATCATCTTCCAGACATGAGAGAGCCTTTATTATACTACACTTTGTTTTCCTTTAGTCAATAATACTACCACCCCATTCCATATTGGATATGGATTTTCGGGTCAAAGTGGAATCTGGAAGGAGTATATTTACACTACAAGTTATATAAAATGGATGATAAAATGGATTGATGCATGAATGGATCGTGTGGTTTATCCTATTTCTACCAGGAACAGGGTTCACACAATGGCCTTGCCACCAGACTTTTTTTTCATATCGCACCTAGATCCACCCACATCCACCCTTTCATATTACAAAAAAAGTATTCACACGCAGAGAAAGTATACTGGAATTTATATGGGGGAATAGCTATAGTAATCCGAATCTCATAAAATCTCTGTGATTCCGTTTGAGTTGAATAATAGATAGGTATGTGTCGGCAAAGTGGTGTTGGTTGGTTTGGGTTGGAGCTGCTAGCTAAAGTGAATTGTAGAGTTGACAGTTGGTCCAACCGCAACGTGGCCCGTGTTTGCTCTACAATAACTGCCGTAGCCTAAGCTGACATGTGAAAAGTACTCATTGTCGTTTTGTCGTCGTCATTGTGCTTTGTGCTCACTTGCTCTCACAATGCTTCCTTCTCCCGGTTGTGATATCTCGAGTGGGTATTGTGATGATATTGTAAAACTCACAGCACGGCAACTTGTTCAGCTATCAGATTAACGAGGTTAAGCATCCAATCCAACTGATAAAGACCTGCTGCTCCGCTTTTTATTATTATTATTATAGGTAGGTATCTCATATCATGCTTATGCACAATGAGATGAGGATTCCAGTAGCTAAGTACCTGCTTTTCTACTTGGATGGTGGGGAACCAAAGGAGATAGCGATTGTGCAAATGAGTTCTTTCAGACAGAGTGACTAAACTGACTGACAACCGCGTGACTTTTTTTCTTTCCATTTGCTCTATCGATATATATACGTATATATAAACCACTGGAGTTACCTGGATTAGAAAAATGCAGCACAAATCACTGTCAATCCCAACTTGGCCGAGAATGTCCCATGTCCCACACGCACCTTGGGTGGGAGACGAGACCACAGTCTATTAAATATATATACCACTGGAGTTACCTGGATTAGAAAAATGCAGCACAAATCGCTGTCAATCCCAACTTGGCCGAGAATGTCCCATGTCCCACACGCACCTTGGGTGGGAGACGAGACCACAGTCTATTAACACAATCGATTTGCAATCATGCGTGACGATCAATAAACTACTCGGATGCATTTCATGTTTATCGGTTTTGGTTGACGTTGACCCTTCATGCATATTAATCGGAACCTGATCGTGAACAGTAATGTACAAATACCTATCTAAAGAAAACAAAGATATTTCCTCAAAAACTGTTGTCCCATCCACTTTAACCCTTCCGTCCAGGTGGTGATGAGCCTCTGAAACGCTCCGTATAGCATCACACAATGTAAACAAATTTTTAAGAATCCCATATTAACCCAATGCCTATTTTAAGCTTCTCACTCCGACATTCTCCGTTATGCAAACGCATTTGACAATTTGACTTTGACTTTTTCATTCAACAAAGCTGCCGCCGCAAGTCACAACGTCCCTTTGCTGTCAATTATTATTTGCTCCCCAAGCTTTTCCATTCATCCGGCAAGCACAGTAATAATCGGTCGGTTCGAGTTAAGCAGCAACTAGCAACTCTTGAGTTTTAACAAAGAAACAATGCCATTGCGGTTGGTATAATAATACCGCACAAAACTTCAAATAAAGCCTCTGAATGACCATACGACCACACAGTAATAAATCATTGATACTACTGAAATGACCCTATCGCTTATTAGAATAACAGGATAATAATAAACGTTTTTAACTACCTAAGCGCAATAAGCATTAAATAAAATTAGCTTGAATGGAGAAATGGAAGACACTTTTTGAAATGTGACTTTTGTCCTTGAAAACTAAAATCATTTAGTTATATGCTTGCCTACAGCCATTATGCTTATGCGCCACTTGTTTTTGCTACACTTTTAATTTTATCAACAGAAGAATCCTTCAAGTTTACGCTGGAGTAAAACCAGCTCGTCACTGGGGGTTTATTTCTTTTACCTTTTATTTGGTGTACACACCCAGGCTGCCTACTAACTAACTACGTGGAATGATGAAAATATGCTAAAGAAAAACTTTTTTTTATGAATCCGACATTTTTTTTATTATTTCATTCATTTAATTTCCCTGTCTTTAAATGCATCCCAATGTACCTATTCATACAATCAAGTAGAAAAGACTCCTTGGAGCAACATAATAACCAAAATGAAACTTCTTCTTCTTCTTTTCCTCCCTCCCTGCCCCCTCCAACCAAATGGCGCAAAATATACTGAATATTTCCATTAGCTGAACAAAAATGGTCCCCTTCCCATTTCTTCCTCTTCATAGGAATTCTATTTAAAACAAGCTTTTAGTTGAGAGCAGGGCGATTAAAAAAGCAATTGAAATTATGAATACAAATGAGAATAAACGAAGTTGTCTTGTTCATCATATCCACCTTGTCTTCTTGATCATGTTGATGTTGAGATAGTTGTTACGTAATTCTGACAAGCAAGGTATAACATTGAACTTGGCTTTGACTTTCAGGAAAGAAGAAGAAAATGAAACGGCAGTTTATTTTAGAGTTCCAGGGGGCCCACTTTGAGCACAGCAGTAGACAAAGACACAGTCCTCTCCTGCTTCTGCTCTTAATCACTTTTAGTTGAAAAACGCACATTTTCAAATTGGTTACACATTTTTTTAAAAACTCTGTGTACACAAAGACATAACAATGCAAAGGTGGATGGAAAACTTGACTTTTCCTGGCTTTTAATATTATTCGCAGTTAAAATGAGAATGTGTGTGTGTGTGTGTGCTTTGATAATAATGTTGTTGTCAAGTTTCATTTGGAAGGAGAGGGACGATAGTTGAGTCCCTTTTGTAGAGGCTCATTCATGTTAGCCAACAAGTATACTTTAGCAATTTTTATCATCATATTTTTTTACGTACGTGTCCCACTCTGGGTATAATAGAATTGCTAACATTTACAAGTAAATTATGAGTTTAATCCACCCATCCCTCTCTGGGATCCATTAAGAAAGAGCCTTTTTTGGCAGGATGAAAGTTGGTTTTTTGTAAAAAAAAAAATCATTTCTCCCATCCTCCCCAAACTCCCCATCATCATCATCTCGGTAGGTATTTCTATTTGAATTAATTTGGTGTCCTCCGTTCCGTCCGCGTGCAATATCCAGAAGAAATGGGAATGGTAGGATTATACAAACACACACACACTTTTCAGAGCAATCATATATTCAGTATGCTTTTATAAACGGCCTGCGAAAACCGTTGTGATTACATTTTTAATCCCTAATTCCAAAAATCTTTATTGGTCCGCGACTGCTTTCTTCTTCGCTTCGTAAAATGGTCCCCATGTGCGTGCCTGTCTGTCTGCCAGGTGATTACGTTTAAAATGTCTTCAATTCATGAACACTTCAATAACTTCCTTCAAAATGGGTAGAAAATGGGAAAGAAAAAAATCCCTGACCGCTTTAATTTAAGACGTTTAAGCTGAAAGAGAGAGGGAGAGAGAGAGGGAGAGAGCGTCACTTTGTAGTTGAGTTATTTTTCTGGAGGTACGGAATGTGGAAGTAATAGCTCCCATATTTCAAATCATTTCTTAAATCATAAATTCGCCACGGCTTCATGCAAAAATTGTATGCATTCCACATCCAAAAAAACATGTAGTTGTAGCACACATGAGAGCTCCATGCACATCTATCAAACGAGAGAAGAGGAGAAAAAAAGCATAGATACGGTCGACCAGTATTGCATGATGCAGTTTTCTTTTTTTTCACGGCAACAAAATGAACTCAGGTGAAGTCCATAATGATGCATAATACTCGGCTCTCTCTCTCTCTCTTTGCTCGAGTCGTATCGAAACATGAAAGGAAAAGTAATGTGCAAGTCAACCCAAACCAGCCCATTTAGCCAAGTCGGTGCTAAATTATTCTTTTCATTTTCATTTCATCAGTTCATTTATTCACTGTTCAAGCAACAGCCTCGAACGACGACGAATATTATTATGCATTATATTATAATACTTCATAATGTGCAAGGGTTAGGCAAATAAAATACATTTCACCAAAGACCATTAATTCCACCAGCAGAAGCAGCTCAACTCTTCATTTTTTTTGCTCACAGCAGAGCAATAAGTTTTGTACACTTTTCGACTTTCATCGCTCGCTGGTGCTCCACACAGTGCACAGCCAAAGCCAAACCCCTTCATCATTTTCCAGTATAAAGCGTTTAAGAAAGCCAAAGGATACGTTACAGCGGAATAATTTGAGAGTTGAGAGTAAAACGCCTCTGAAGCGAGTAAACGGTAGTAGTAAATCTAGGGAAGGAAGAAAAACTTGTAATACTACATCCCATTTTCCTCATCTCTTCCGTCTTTTATGATATATCATTCTAACATCCGCAGCATCCCTGTATTATTCTCCGTCGTTGTGCGAATACCTTATGTACACACACAGGAGAGAGGAAAAAAAATCATCATCTTTTGCAAGGGTTTTTGATAATATGTTTTAAAGCACTGCTGCATGCTGCTGTTCATGCTGCCCCATTCAAGCAAAAATTATATAATCGGGCTATGCAGTCTCCTTTTGGGACATGAATTTTCAGTATTATTACAAATAGGCAGAAGAAGATGCAATCCCATGAATCATATTTTTTTCTTCTCCTCCTCAAAAGTTACACACTGTTCACCGTAATATACATCAGCCATAAAAGATTTGTCTTGTGGACTGGATACTTTTAATGGCTTTGCTGGTATAACATCAAAAAAACGGGGGAAACAAACAAGTAGCCGTGATTTGCAATTCTTAGAGAGGAGGAACATATATACTTATTTTATATAATATTCAATTCAATATTTTATAATAACTTGCTAGATAGCCAGAAGAGACTTTTTCATGCACACTTGCATCCACTTCCACTACTACTTACATTTCAGCAGGATTTTCTTCACAACTGGCTCCTCGTCTTCCGAAAACTCTTTTGCTGCTGCATTCTTCTTATTCTTCTTCCACTGCTGCTTTGGTGCAGTGTGATGATGATGAGTCGAATGAAAGTTGAAAAAGTGCAAGAGTGTGGTGTCTGGCAAAATCCATGCTCGCTCGCAAGAAGTAAGTGTAATAGTAATAATAATAATAATGGAGAGTTTGAGCAGTTTACTTGTTTGCTATTACAACTACTTAAATTCCGTCGATGATATCCTCCTGCTGGTGGTGGTGGAAAACCAATAAAACTGGAATTGAACTTAGGTATCCTGTGAGCGTAAGACTGGATAAGTCAGTTCATTTATCAAATTAATGCTCATGCTGCCCATAACTCATACTACTACGCTGGGACGCGGGGATGTGATGCGGTGCAGAGAGAAATCTACACAGAACCCCACCAACCACCACATCATTTTCTTCCTCTCTCTCTCTCTCTCTCTTGGGCTTCCTTAAAGGAGCGGTGGTGGTGATATACATACAATATCCCTGAGGTTTGCTTACTTTGTGCATGTTATCACATGATAATACATATATTTTTTTCCCCGGGAGGAGTGGAGTTTTTTTCCCTGTTATTTGCTTGGAGGAACGTTGAACACAAAAGTTGACTGCTTTCTAGCGATTATATTGATGATCATGATGATCATTGTAAATCCCAAGTTTTTAGTGGGATGCCCCTCTTGCTCGAGAGAGAGAGAGAGAGAGAGAGAGAGAGGAAAAAGAGGTATAAAAAGTGTAGTAGGTAAGTAGTAGTTGTGGTTTCGTGAAACGTGAAACTTTTCACACAGCCAGGTGAGCTCAAGATAGAAACCCCTGCTGCCGGTGTGCCAATTGCAATCAATATAATCTAGAGCTGAACTGAAGCTCAAGTTTAAGAAACCGGAGAAGATAAAGCGAGGAGGTTTTTTCTTCTTCTTCTTCTTNATATAATCTAGAGCTGAACTGAAGCTCAAGTTTAAGAAACCGGAGAAGATAAAGCGAGGAGGTTTTTTCTTCTTCTTCTTCTTTTACAATTTACAACTTAAGTTATGATTTTTATGTGAGCACCACCGAACCGTCATTAAAATCAGCAGGGGAAAATAAGGAATTAATATAATTTTTCTAGTAGCACCATCTGCACTCTGAGTCTAAGAAATGTGCAAATATGGAGGAGAAATTAATTTACAAAAGATTTTTTTTTCTTTTTGAAAAAAAACAAAAACTTTTTTATGTTTGAAAAAACAAATTATACTACTTCAGGCTTCCTGTAACAAGGAGGAGGAGGAGGAGGGAGCAAACTGTGAACTTGAAAAAATATGATGCCTTGTCATCATCACAGTAGTAAGTACACATCGTTTGAAGATATAAAGATAGATACTGACAGAGATACTGAGTTAGTGTACAAGTTTTTCTCATGTAGCGTAATTGAAATCCATCTCTGAGCATGTTTTATACAGCAAATGTATAAAAAAAACATATTGAAGGCAGGCAGTTTTAAGAAATAATGGATTTTGCTAATGTTGACGTTAGGGACTTGGATTCAATAAAGGAAAATTGAATTACTGTTTTCAAGAAATGCTCACACACACCGCGACGAACACCGCTATTTCATTAGCGATAAAATCCAATGAACTTTTAATTCCACTCCCTGTCCTGATTTTAGTGCAAAAATATGTAACTGACTGAACTACATAATTACCTACACGTAGTATGGCCTATTCCTATCTAAAATGCAAGCTGAATTGCTGAATGCAATTGATATCAATCAAATCAAAAATTAGTAGATCCTCTCGTGCAAAATTGCAATTTTACTGTAGCTCCATTCCACACTGTCAATTAGCAGCTAATTAATAAAAAAAATAGCTGTGCTGCACCTTCAAGAATGTTGTAGTTGGTTATTATAATTTGCAGACAAAATGCCATTAAAAAAGATTGAGAACATTGCCAGATCTCATGCCACAACCACAGTATCTCACCCACCATGCACCACTGCCTGCCTGCCTTCAGTTCAGTGGAAATCATCATCAAATTACACACTTTGACAAACAAATGAGCCCACAGCGCCACAACAATGCGCAATAAAGATGCAAATATTATTGACCAAGTGGGAAATCACTAATTATTATCCAGTTGATGATCAGTGAGGAATGAATGACCATGATGAAAAAGAATTTTGTTTTTGAAGGTAAATGCCAAACCCTCCTCTTCCTCCCCAACTGATCTAACATCGTATATTATATAGCGTATATTAATTTTTATCTCCCTCCAATTTTTACCGATATATATCGAGACAATCTCCAATAAAAAAAATTGCCAACTCCGCCAGCAATAAAAAGATAAAAAAGTTAGATAATTATTACAAGTTGAGCGGAGATATGCATATATGATAACTCATTAATTAAGCTGCACCCTGCTTTTATGTCTAGATGCATTCTTTACGCATAAATTCGGAGAATTCCCTTCTTTCAAGACGGAGGGGGAATACCCATCTCTTCTATAATAGTACGGACGCACGGACTAGGTATACATACTTTTTTCCCTGTACTGCCTAATCGGCCAAAAAAGAACAAATAGTGAGGATTTTGATAGGAAAGCACACAAGCCTCCTATCCTAATCCTTGTACCCCACAGGATATTACATGAATGCTCTTTCTTTTCCCATAAACTGCATATTATATCTGACAAAAATCCGAGAAGTTGAGCAGCATCATTCTTATCCACTGCTCTTGCCCTCGAACAATAGAAGTCGTGGTCATTATTTTTCCAACTGAAAAGGCCATTAGTGCATTAACACCCATTTACAAATTTAATAAATGCAATCTCCCCTCAAATCTTAAGTGACTGGCCATCCAACTGAACCATCTACTCCAATCCACTCTAAACTCCATCCAACCAAGCAAGCATCCACCACCACCAACGTGGTGCGGCCGGGTCATTCATAATAATATTAATGTTCAGTAATAATAATCATGGTTTGACGATCACTATATAATGATATTGAATACAATGTAATTCCAACTTGGAGTCGCGAGTGACTCGAGGTATACGTGTGAGTTAAAGTTAACAAGATCTTTCTGGCTTGGTTTTGTTGACTTGCCGCAGCGCGTTTGTCTTATCTTTCGTTTGTGGGATGCTTCAAAGGGGATCTTTTTAACCTCCTTGCACTTGACTTTAACTTTGCTTTGCTTGCCTCCTTGTTCTCCTTGGCCATTATTCTGTGTGATACAAATAATGGCCAGTTTTGGTCAATAAATTATTAATATACCTACCAACCAACCACTATTTGCTCATATTAGGTAAATGCTCATGATGATGGTATACTTCTTTTTGTGTGTGTTCTTTATTCACCCATTACCCATTTTGACTTGGAGTATAATTGGTCGTGAGTGTTCCCTATTTGCTGCCAAGCAAGGTGGTCTTTTATACCTGTCTCGGAGTCCGCAGGGGTGAGATTCTCACAACACAACCGTCTCTACTCTTACTCCACTACTAACTATAAGGTCGTCGGTCTCACTTTTTTCTACCTGTTGGGCTCTCATTGTCTTTTTACCCTGGTGAATAATATATAGTTTAGAGGGATGCACTGCAGCACACAGGGTGAAATACAAGTGAATTGTGAAAAAATGCAGATGACTCAAGAAGAAAAGACGAGCTTTAGCAGGGATTATTGGATTGGAGGTATCCGGTCATGCTTTAGGCCTGTGTTTCACTGTCCATCTCATCTGTCAACTGGACAAGCCTTCAGTTTACCCACCTGTATATATAAAAAAAAGCACGAGAGGACAAAAATCTTTTTTATTTTATTTTTTCAACAAGTGCCTTTTAATAGGAGGAATGCACTTGATGCCTACATGGATGGAAAAACATGATCGCTGAAATGCAAATATAAAACTGCTTGCTTATTGCGCTTGGAGGCAAATTAAAAAATCATTATTGAATTCATTAAACGTAATGCACGTTCATTGTATATATACACTTTATACACATCTTGTTGAGAACAACGCAGAACGCAGCGGAGGGCTAAGTTTGCCCAAATATTTACATTAGGTTAGTGCAAGCAAGATTTATTTATCCACCCCATCCAAGTGGCAGCAATCTGTTGTATACCACATAATAGGAAGTGGTTTATCAACCACTTGTGAACAAGTACCCCTAGACAATTGTATGATTACCGGTGAAGGGTTTTTTTTTCTTAAAGTTTTTCCTCCCAACTTGTTGAGTCAAGTATGTTTTTAACAAAAATAATGTTTGTCTTGTTTGAATAATAGGGAAGTAGTAGTAGCTTATGATTTCGATTTGAATTACTAGTTGTCTGTCGGGACTTGGGTGGCAGAGTTTGGTGTACAAAAAATGGAAGGAATAAAAGAGGAGAAAAAAGCAAGAAAATCATACATACATATATATCCTATCCTCCTCCATATCCCATGATTATTGGCTCAGTGTGTATTTATGAAGTCTGAAATAGAGGATAAATGACACACAAGTTTGAGGAATACCTACGCACAAGAAAAACCAAACTGTGAGTGATGGGTAATAAGATGGGTTGTGTGCAGACAAGACTGTGGAAAATAACTTTCTTAAGAAGCAACCACACACAATTTTAAGTCTACCTAGTCAAACTGACGATTTGAATTACTAGTTGTCTGTCGGGACTTGGGTGGCTGAGTTTTGTGTACAAAAAATGTATGGAAAAAAAGAGGAGAAAAAAGCAAGAAAATCATACATACTTATATATCCTATCCTCCCTCCATATCCCATGATTATTGGCTCAGTCTCAGTGTGTATTTATGAAGTCTGAAATAGAGGATAAATGACACACAAGTTTGAGGAATACCTACGCACAAGAAAAACCAACTGTGAGTGATGGGTAATAAGATGGGTTGTGTGCAGACAAGACTGTGGAAAATAACTTTCTTAAGAAGCAACCACACACAATTTTAAGTCTACCTAGTCAAACTGAAAATGACTGCTTTAAAGTGGATTATGTATTACTTACATAAAAATCCTAACAAGAGTTGGTAGACGTCAGACAGACGTCTTATTGATTACACATATTTTTTTGCTTGTTTCCCAGAAAAAATGCAATACGTATATTTGGAATAGGGAAGTATGCCGTGCATACCAATGCAATAGCCGTGGTTAATAATACGTACCCAACCTGCATGAACGAAGAATGAACTGACTCTTTTTAGTATTTCCAGTAAGGGATGAATTTGTTAAATAAAAAATGGAGTGGAAATGGGGTTGAAATTGTTGGGTTTGTGAAAATGGGAGGCTCATTAAGGTATCAAGTAGAAAATAATTTGACAAGAGTAAACAACACGACAAACAAAGAAAAACTAGCTTAAAATTGTACACCCAACCAAATGTCTACACCTACACACACAACTCAATAATGCAATGCAAATGTGTCAAACAGTTTTGTTCATTCTAATTCATAAGTAGTCCTGTCTGAGCTAATGACTGTGTTTGTTTTTCGAGGTACTGTTTTATTTCAACTTTTTAGAATATTGTAATTATGTTAATGACGAGGATCATTCGAAATTCGAAACCGTCTTGCTTCTTGTACTTCTCAATTTTTATCCTTATAACTAATCCCACGACAACTAATTAATTCTTTTTTCCCCTCTCTTGTGTTGTTGTTATTCTTTTACTGTGTCGAATAAAACCAGCCGTATTAAGAACCTATATTATGATAGATATTACGTTTTGCAGCAAAATCGAATAGCAGCGTTGGCCTGCAGCATGGTGGAGGTATACGTGAATGAGAATTAAAGCTCATATAAAAAGCAGATTCTCGTGTTTTCTCAATTCATAAAAATACCCAAAATGAGTTTTTGCTTTCATGAATTGAATGATATGATGAATGAGTGCGTAGTAAATTGGCTTTGCGCACCTTCCCATGTGACAGCTCTAAAAACAAGTAGCAAATTGTAAAGCCATCAAGCCCCATTTCCCTCTGTCTGAAAGGGTAAGTATGTTTTTTTACACAAAAAAAATCCCATAAATTAACAGTCCCATTCTCCAATCTAAACCATATCCGTTTCTCATTGAAAATCATTTACTAGTTCAAACACAAAGCGAACGTGCTCCGCACAGGTTATTATTATTATTTTTTGTATGCTAGTTTATTATTTCATTTCCATTTTGCCCTGCTGTTCTCAGCCCATAATAAAAATTGACAAGAGAGGGGATAATGCATTTCTCATTTTCGAAAAACGGAGCAGACATTTTTTTTTCACAGTGGACTGTTGTATACTTCATACACCCAAAGTAAAACAAGGCTGAGTGAGAGGCAGGCTCATTTTGAGATGGCTTATTATCATTAGATTACACGCTTAGCAAACGGATTATCATTATTATAGGGCGACGGGAAAGTTCTCATGGTTGGCTAGCGCTTTTCCTAGCAGGAAATAAGGGTTGGCTCCTAGCTATACATTCTTTTCTCTCTTCTTCTGGTGTAATATATGTGTATCAGAATCCGAATATGATTGCTCTTTTGCTCGAATAAGACAAAAGAGAGACTACTAGAGAGAAGAAAAAAAATTATCAAGGGGAGAAAATGATAGCAATCCTTGACGGCAGTAAAAAACCTTCCTTCCTTGTTTCTCAAAAAGTCATATAGCATTATATTATCAAGAATTACATCATGAAGTAGGAGTAATACGATGCGATAGAGAGATAGGTGCAGAAGAGGTCCGTTTTGTTAGGTACATAAAAACCCATATATTCAGGTGGTACGTACAACTCGATACCGGAGCGTTCCGTAAGGTAATCATGATGCTCCGTATGGGCGAAGTATAAAAAAAATGATGACGATGAGATGAGTAAACGATGGACGGATGGATGGACAGACAGTAAATTGCCCTTGTTAGGGGACGATGATACGGTTATAATTCGAACCTGGTGGTGGGGTTATATAATATGTTGAAGGGGAAAAGGGAAAAATTTAATGTTATTTTCAAGTTTAGTCAGACTCAAGAAGACGATGGTTCAAAGACAGACGCTCAGTTTATCGCTCACTCACTCACGTCACCTTTTAAAAACTGGAGTTTGTTGAGGGAAAATGTGAGCAAACAGGGATATTTTTTGGCAGTTGGAGGAAATTTGCTGACTCACAAGGACTCTGACTCTTGAGGAGGAGGAGATTTGATGGCTGGAGCTGGAAATTGATTTTGTGTAAAAAAAACAGAATATAATATGCGGAACAAAAGGGATGTTGGTATGATACCCGTATAGGCTTGTATTTTTTGGGGGGTAACTACTTTCCGTAAATGAGTGACAACTGGCAAAACATAATATTGTGAAATTTGATTCCAATTTTTTGCACACCTTTCTTCAACCCTGTGGGGGTGGCGCTTGTTGTTGCATATTTGCTTCCTGCGGTTGCACCGGTTGCGGTTGTTGTACCGGTTGTTCCTGGATAGCGATATTTTCTTGTAACCATTTTAGGAAGGAGGAGCCTCCAGAAACAATCTAAAATTTTGAAAAACATAATAATTACGTATTTATTCATGTCAAGTTTAATATGCTGCTAATATTTTTGAAATTAAAATTACAGGAAAGCCCATTATCCCTGGTTCTATGTGCACATGATTCTCCCTGTTGAAAAAATAAAGCCATGATATTGTCTACCACGATTAAAACAATATGTTAGTGCATAAAATGATAGCTGCAATTACGCTCACTTAACAAACTGCTCCAAACTCTTGAATGCAGACACGTGGGTATATACCAACTAAAAAAATGCAACAAAAGTCAAAAGAATTAAGTCAGGTCAAAATCCTTGTATTTTGTAAATTATATATGGTGCTGTGTTTTACCATGAAAACTTCTGGAAGCTCGTGAACCATCCCATTCCACGGATATCTTAAACGTCGACCAGTATAAATATTACTTTAGTAGGGGTGAATTAATGTTTAGATTTTTCTGTAGTCCCCAGAGTAATATATTACTTACAATGTTATCGTGGTTGGGATTATATTGACTACGGCTGCTAGTCTACGTGCTATAAGTCCTCTAAACAAAGGTTCAATTTAAAAAAGAAAATACAACACATTAGTAAAATATTTTCGTGCACTTTCAACCTTGCTACTTTTGCACATACATTAATACCTTGCAAATGCTCTCGCCGTATCCACGTCAGGTACGGAAATCGTCACGGCTCGGAAAGGCGTCCAGTCCAACTCCACCATGGAAGCAGTGTGCTCTACTCCATTCTTAGACATTTCGTGTCCCAAACTAACCTCCATTTGATACATCATCACTACTAGTGAAACTAGCACAACAGAGTTTACGTGCATTGTGATGATGATGTGAATACTATCCACCAGGATACCTTTACAACAAACTGGTAATAGCAATGAAGATTGACTGAACTGCAACTACAACTACTATTGTTCAATCAGGAAATTGCACCAAAAGAGAGAGATGAACGAAGTCATTAGCCAAACAATATAGCCATGTAATTAAATTGCTAACCCAGAAAATGATCTTAAAGTGGGAATTGTACGGGATATTGTTAACTCATTATATAAATGTCACTTTGTTCGACAATGCAATGTAACACAAAGTGTAGTAAAGTATAAATTACTAAGAAATAGCAAAGGCAGAGTTTTCCAGATTCCACATTTAATCATCCGCATTAATACTTTATGTAACAGCAAACTGATGTCTGATGATGAAGACAGTTATCCTCTATAACGACTGTATGTATGCCCAATGCCCATTATAGCATTAATTCTTCCAAAAACAAACCTCATATCAATCACTCCATCATATATCATATCATCTTAAAACTGAAGCAACATGTTGCCCTTTGAGGATCACCCGACACATCGTATTATTGCCTTGCAGCAAAATACCAATTTCCTTTCTGTCCAGTACTCTTCCAGCACAGCTCTTTTTCCTACACGCTCACAAATGAGGATTTAGAACACCTGGCTGGACATATCACGTATTTGTTCATCATAAACCAAACAATCACTCAGAAAAAACGTATAAGAGCATTAAGAAGGCCACTTTTTTTTAGAAAGATCAATGAGCATAGCATGAGCATTCTTTGTTTCATTCCAACCCATGCCACCACCAATCTCTCTCTATACATTTATTGCAACCGAAAGATAATCAAGCTATTCCCCCGTGTGAGTATATAGGTATATATATCATGCTTGTGCCATAAATACATACACGCATTTGACTCCAGTCTTCCCATCAGGTCGTCCAATCTTCTTAATCATATCTAACAAGCCTCTCCTCCTCGTTTAACATCACCTAGAGAGAAAATATAATGCTCAATAGCCAGAGAGCCAGCTTTATAAGTAGAATTCCACAACCAGCCATGATTACTCTTGATATTTTGAAATAACCACTTATTAAGTTGCTATCATTGGAACAGATCAACAAACAAAATGAGCCTGATGAGCAACTCACTATACACGGGTGGATTTTAGGGGAACTCGAACCCTGCTCCCAGCTAAATATGAGATGAAAAGCCGAAAACCTGCTGACTACTAAACTACCGAGCGGCGGAGGAGCCTCAATCCCAAAACCAACATTGAAAAACAAATATATCTACAAGGGAAGAAGATCGAGCCGTCACGAAAATCATCATCACGGGATGATGATGATGGGGATCTCATCGCATCTCGGTTTCATTTTATCCAGGTTAGGCAATAAGTTTTTTTTTGGGGAAAGAATAGAATAGCGAGGATATACCTACTTACATATTATACGCAACTCACGCATGATCTGGATGGAAGTGTTGCGTTTGTTTTATTTATGCTCTTGATTGGGTTAAAGAGGGGAAATAGGATTTTGAGTGGTATTGACGTGATGATGATCTGTAATAAAATCTATGATGATTTTTCTCATCCCGTGGCACATCTGGAAGGCAAACAAGGGCCAGCATATGTATAATATTTCAGGTATTACATGCAACCGCAGAGTGGATATTATTAACCAGAGTGAAATCCAATGAGAAATTGGTTTGGGAAAGATCAAAGGGCAAGAAGAATGCCAACTTTTTATTTTAGTGAAAGCAAAGGCGCTTGATGCTAATATTCCAATATATTATGAATTTCTAATTATGTTTTTCTATCTGTTCTGAAATATATAGCTGCATGGTTTGGCTGAGTGATCAAATCAAAACTCCTTCCAGTCTGGCCATTTATTTTCTTCTTGCTCAAGGTATTCAAAATCAGCTCAGATTCCCTAATCATTTATCCACTTTCCTAATGATTTTTTCCCATTAAAGCCATACCCAACCGGCCATAAACTTTGATTGGGCCTTCAAGCCGGGTCCCCGTAATGAAAAGGAGAAAATGAGGAGTAAATGAGCTAACTTGGGAGTCACATGCAAAAGGTGCTGGAATGCTGGAATGTATAGCATATATATAACCATTATTAATCCCTTTTGAACCAAGAATGTTTCTATTCACACAGCGCTTTCTCTTTTGTTCTTTACACACAAAAAATCATCATCATCGTCAACTTTTTCACATACACAAGTTTGACTAATCACAAACGAGAGGAGGAAAAGGCTAGAGGTAAAAAAAACTCTACTCTTTGGGACCACCACCATGCACCAGCAGAAGAAGGAGAAGAAGGAGCAAGAACCCGAAGAAAATGAATGAATGAATGGGATCTTTCACTCCATTGAATTCTAGTTGCCTGATTAAGGAATTGCATTGACTTAGATTTTTGGATAGTTTCACTAAATGAACAACCTTCCAGATGATTTTTTTTGCTCTCACTTAATTCGGTAGCTTGCATGCGTTCCATGCGCCGACTAGTGTATAGTCCGTGCTGCAATGGAGACTGCAAGAGCGCTTTGCCTCTGTTCTTGACTAAAGTGAAAGAGAAATTAGAGCTCTCTCTCTCTTTCCCACTCCCAAATTTCCCATTTTCTTATTTTTTTTGGAGCCTTATGAACATTTTGCAGCTCATGAATAGAGTCATGAAAAAGGTCTGAGCTTGGCAAGCATAACTCATATACATTTTCCTTTTTGCTGGGAGGGAATAATAAGCCCCTCCAAAAATCTGCGTAAATGAGAAGGAGGTGGTAGTTGAAAATACATAATAAAGGCTACCGGTAAAGGACGCTTTTTTACATACATCCTCATAGTTTCTTCAGAGAGCAGCCGAATAAAAAGCATTTTCTGCTTAATCGGAGCACCAACTAATAACACAAACGAGCGAGAGAGAAAAAACCTCCGCTGAAGAAGGGGAACAAAAACATGTAAATTTCTGAATAGGTTAATCAACTGAATTTCTTTCATAAATAAATTGCAATGAGCCTCTTTAAAATCTAATAAAAGTCAAGAATTTTTTTACATACATCCTCATAGTTTCAGAGTAGAGGAGCCGAATAAAAAGCATTTTCTGCTTAATCGGAGCACCAACTAATAACACAAACGAGCGAGAAAGAAGAAAAACCTCGCTGAAAAAGGGGAACAAAAACATGTAAATTTCTGAATAGGTTAATCAACTGAATTTCTTTCATAAATAAATTGCAATGAGCCTCTTTAAAATCTAATAAAAGTCAAGAGGCGGGTCGGGTCGCAGATTTCTTTCGTTTTTTGTTTTCTTCTTCTCGCAATGCACAAAATAACTCCCTCATTACATGCCAACGTTTAAAGCACTAACATGCTGCATACTATAAAATAAAACCTTTTCTAAAAACATCCGAATTACTTTTTGGCTTTTCACTTGAATAAAATACTCTTCTTTTCGAATACTTTTTTTTATTTTTTTTGTGCTTTTGAGTTTTTTCCCTCCTCTGTCGACAGCTCTAGCTCACTCTCTTCCTTTTGTGAAGACGCATCCCATTCCATTCAACAACATTTTTTATAAATGAAGTAGCATGAAACATTACGATCAACATAATTTTAAAGGAAAAATTCTCACTTTGAGCTAAAAGTCATCCCGATACCACTAGAAGTGTCAGGTGCGTAGGAAAAAATTGGAAGAATTTTTTTTACTATGCTTTTTGCTTTTTTCTTTCCCGTCTGAGTAAAAACCTCCCATCACTTGACTCGCTCCGTGAAAGAGTGCCAGAAAAAGGGTTATATTATCTGACAATATGCATACCGGTAATAAACATCCAATGGGAGTAAAAAGTTCACCTCCAGAATTTCAAGAATTCATTTTCTCCCCTTTCGCACATAACCTATGGTAATTTTACATACCATTGGAAACCTCTTCACTTCTTGCGAAGCAAATCAGAGCGGTTACGTTGTATGATGGTTGAGCTTGGCTGGCTCAACTTGCAAAAATATATTGTGAGAGTGCCAATCCAACAACTACTACGGTTCATTTGCAGCACCACTGCGTTCCGACGGGATGGGAACGCAGGAGCTGAGCTAGCTAGCCATTTCAGGCAAATTCCTCCTCTTCTGGAAGAACGTATAAAAAGAGGGCTTCCAGCGTGAATTTGTGTTTCCCAGCAAACCTCTGCCTGCCTGACTTTTCCTTCGAAAATTAAGACGTGAGGAGAGGAATCTGGAAAACGTGTAAAATAAAAATATATGCATACTATAAATTCCAAAGAGGCACACATCTTCCCTCACTTGCAAGATGTACGTTTTTCGGAGCCACCCTAAATATATATGTATATCTATAAGACAAAAGTAAGTTGTGTGGAATTTCTCAAGACTTGGATTGGATGGAAGATTGGAGAAATAACACACACTCGCACAATACGTGTGGCACAATGAGAAAGTTAAAGTAAACCTCGTTTGCGATGCTATGCTGCCTCGTTTTTTTTCCAGTTCCACCTTTAACTCTTTTTTTGACTGACAAAGTGGGTTTTGAAATGGGAGATGGATCGGCCGATAGAATACCTTTGCGACACATTTTCGAAAAAAAAGAGCTCAGTCAGACAGAGCGCATTGCCTGAACATCATCTTGGCGTTTCATGCCTTTGAGTACATCGCACCATACCACCATCTGCAATGAGCGTAATGAGAACATTTTACAAAACTGGGAAAATAAAGTGACTGAAAGTTGGACTTTTTCTGGTTGAGGAGGAACCAGAGTGCAGTAATTCTATTGGAAAATATGTGTGTTACGTTACGTTGCGCCATGCTTTAAACCGACACAGGAAAAAAACTTCCTTCATCTCCTTACTCCTTTTCCTATTCATTTTCTCACTTTGTGCCTTGCTGGTGGTGGTGGTGGTGAACGAGTGAACGCTGTTCCTTCTTGTTATCATCATGTCTTCATTCTTGTGTATATAATTAGTACAGTCACACTTGTACGGCTAAATGCAACTCGAGAACTCGAGATATATGTGCGACGACGACACGCCGTGCTTGGTTTGCTCTACTCTGAATGATGCCTGACTGATTTGAATTGTCTGCTGTTGTTTTATTGCCGACTTGATTTTGTACGTACGTATACGGTCTCCAAAGAAAAAGTATACTTTTTAGCCCTCTTCTCACGACGACACAAGCAAAGACAAGAAACCGTGAAGTTGGAACAAAAATTCTTCTTGGCTATATGTCGTTATGTTGTAGGGCTTCTTAATGATGAACTGCTTCTTATATATGTACTGCTACGCAAGCAAGCTACAACTCTATTATACTCTGAAAGTGTGTACCAATTGTCCTTTTATTTGTCTCTGGCTCAGACAAAACCCACAATTCTTTTCAAGCGTTTTTTCTCTCCCTCTCTCTCTCTCTCATTTCTCGACACTCGACAAGCACTAAACTACTCAGGCCGTTAACACATTGGAACATTCGTCTTTTCTAGTTGACAGCAGAGGAAAAAGGATATTATGGCTGTATATAATACCTATGGAATGATATTAGGTGAGCATGAGTAAGGCGGAATCAAGATGAGTTAGGATCGGAAATAGAGGATATATACTATGTATTGGGAATTTAATCATTTGCACACGAACAGTTTTCCCTTGTTTTTGTCAATCCCATTTCCCAAAAAACTTCTTGCGCAGTTGTGCGGTTTTTCGGGTGAATAATAAATGTCTCGAACTCTCGAGCGAGCAATAATGATTTCTCTTCTTGCGTAGCTCCTATCCTATATAGTCTTGTTGTTTATGCAGTTTTTGTGGTAAGCGGATGAATTGCGAGGAGTACGTTGTGAGCTAAATAATATTTTGGAGTGAGCACTCCATTCTCTCTTGTTTAAATCACAACTTATGAGCAAATGTTAGAGAGAGAAAAAAAGTTGCCCTCCTTCATTACCATTTGTCACCGTTTTCATGTTCTTGTGAGCATAAAATCTACCCGGAAATTTATTGTCAATTCGGATGTACACTCGAAAAGTTTGCTGAGTTGGCGGGCTCAAATTAGTCATCTACGCACGTAAGGATTGAATTTTGAGAAATTCCCATTTTCCACAATTCCCATCAGGTAAGATTGGAAGTTTCCTATCCCAATCCAAACCGTGTTTCATTCAAAACACACTCACTCTCTAAACTTATATATTTAAAGGATGATAACTATGCGATGGGAATGCCTTCAACGATGAGAGCATCAAAAACATGGCAATAATAGCAATATAATGCAATGCAAACTGGAATCAGACCCCCGTCACACACCCATCCATGATGTCGATGTCTTGTCGGAGTCAGATAGGAAAAGAAGAGAGCTCACCGGGAAGCAAAAGGCATCCACTTGGCTAGTCTTCATCATCATATTATCAAACGCATCCGTTTGGTTGCATAAGAGAGTGGTTTGAAGTGGTTACCTTACCACACATTATATATATTTGAGTTGAAGCAGTTTTTGTCCTCTGGAAATGCAAAGGATATAATAGCGAAAGCAAAAGCAAGTGAGTGACGAGCGGATCGGGAATCTCAACCTTCGAGTTCCCGTTGTTCCCCTCTGCATCTAATACAAGACAGCAGTTTTTTCTCTTCCTCTTCTCTCTGTATTTCCTCTCCAAAAGTCAAAGCAACACGTGCTAAATATTTCAACAGCAAATCCCTCAACTCCCTGAGCCAACTCTTTGAGATGATGATGATGATGTCGGATCGGATATTGCTTACTTTTACTATACGACTATCAAGAGGATACGAAAAGGGATGAGGAAAACTACAAAAGTGTGTGGAGTGAGTAGGAGTAGTGCGCTTTAACGGGCTATATTACTTGAGTACAAGAGTCTGGCTGGTGTGTGTGCACTGCACCGCTTAGTTCCCCACTTTTCTTTCGGCAACGACCCAACCAATTGTTATGAGACGGAGAAGGACACCCACCGCCACCACCACCACCACTCGAGGAAGCTCAAAAAGTTAGCAGAGAGGTTATACTATACGTCAGTGGTATTTCCATATATTTGCATACACATTGCGTTGCTCTGGCTTGTTCGGAACGGGGTTGGTGGCTAATATTATTATGAAACTGAAACAAATATGTATATTGTTAGCCACAGTAGTACTACGCACGTTGTATTTACATTATTATCCTTTAAGGCAATAGCAATGAAATGAAACCCTTGTCTCCGTCTCACAGAGACTCACTCACTTTTTGCAAAAAAAAGAAGACAAAAACGACGACGGTGCGTTGTGTTTTTATACCAATGTTTCTCTGGTGCTATGCATTCAGAGAGGATGTATCCTCACACGATGCCATTACATGTCTACTTTACTTAACTATCCCCATTTCCAAGCTCATTGTACAGTGATAAAATGTGCTCAGATAATGTATAGGAATTTGAACATTCTTTTTCCCTTCTCTCCTTCCTCCTCCTGTTTTAAGATTATTGTATGGGAATAACCGTTGGGTAGATGTACTGCAGTCATATCATTGAGTTGATGGGAGGATGAGGAGAGAGAGAGAGAGAGAGAGGAGTAAAAGTGACTATTTTTTGAGAGACTGTGGATTAATGGGGAAGTGTTCAGATTGCATCGTTTTCTGATATTACACCGCCGAGGGTAAAACGGGGATATTGTGCCGAAGCAAGCGAAGGATAAAAGATCTGGCTTGATTTTCCCGTACGTGTGCCAAACGTCAAATGCCGGGAATAAAGAGGAGGGGGTTATAGGAAGGAAGGATTTTGGAAAGTTGCGTGATTTGAGGATAACGGATGTTTTAAGTAAATGACAATTGGGCCCACTTTATGAAATTGGCAAAAATGCATTTCCAGAGGGCCAAGTCGTTCCTGGTTCGCTTTCGCTGGTGTAATGTAAGCGTATAAAATGCTAAAAAATATAGTTCGATGTTTAATTTATGTACATTTTATGGAAGCTCCGATTGCCTTTTTTGTCCTGAAAATGCAAATTTCATTGTAGTACTTTAAATGGATTGTAATAATATGACATATTGTACTGCGCTGGGGATTTTAGTTTAAGAGCAGGGCTTTCCGAGATGACTGGAAACTGGGATAAATGTAATATCAGTCAATTTCAACTTGCAGCTTAGGGAGTTAATAAATTGGAATAAAAATGGGATGTGACTTGGCTCTAGTGTTCACATCGAGTAAAGAACGTACTTTGGTAAATACTATTCTTCGGAACTCGCAACATTTTTTAAAAAATAAAAGCCTATTTAAAATTGTTATATTTATCAAATCAGTTGTAATAAACTTGAGTTTCCACATTTAGCTGTTTGAAATTGTAAGGCTTGTTGCAACTGACCATCATATAAACCCTAAATTAAAATACTCATTGTCTCATACCTACCGTACTACACAAATAGACAAGTCACCAATATCTACCTACTTACAACATAGATGGAAATAAACTAATAAAAGAGAAGCGTGTAAGTCGTACTAAAGCTACAGGCATGCATCAAATAAAAATCTCTGAAAGTTCATTGCATCAGGTTGCATTTAGCATGACCCATCGTCATTTAATGCTTACAATAAATTTGAAGATATATTTGCTGCTGCTGTGCTTTATGAGACTAATGGTATTTCTTCCTTAACAAGATGACACTGGTGCAGCTCACGCATACCATCACCATCCGATCCTCCACTACTCTAGCTACACTCTTCATATCAATAATATATTTCCACAGCATAGCTCTTTGGACTTTCGGGATTCGTTTATAAAGTGATGTTGGTTGAGCATAGTTCGCCATTCACTTCACTTCACCCAAAGTGCTTAACCTTTTCTTGGGAAAACTTGGCCGTAACTCATTTCCTGATATCAATCCCCGATTCATAATTTGACATTAATGATGACTAGTTGTTTCTTGTTTAGACTTACTTGTTCCTTGTTAGTTTATACTATACAGACAAGAGAGCGGCGTGCGTTTGCTCTGTACTTCTCGAAGCATTTGGGAGAATATGTAGTGCATTGCATCCTCCTATATCGACGTAATGAATTGGGAGCTCCGCCATACCTCTCCTGTCGCATTTCCCAGCTGGCAATTTGAGTAAAATACTAAAAATCCGAAAGGCCAATTCTTGTGTTCTCTCTCTCTCTCTGAAAATATATGACTTGTCCTAATCCCCGATAAGTTCCGTTGGGATGAATGATCTGCAATTAAGGGAAAAACAGTTTTTATACGAAAAAGCACGTAAAACAACTACAATCACTTATTCCCAGAACGAGAAGAGAGGAAAAAAAATATGCCCATCCCACTCCCCAATTTCACCGAACACGTACAAAAAAACGAGAAGAAGAAGAAAACCGGGTGAACTTGCTTCCCTTCCCGTCTGCCAGCCTTGTAGTAGTATAGGCTATTATGAGTGAGGATTGGATTGTGATTATACTTTCATTACAATGGCACACGTCCCCATGTTTCGTATCAGAATCACAAGAGATGCGCTCATGCTCATATCATATCAGTTAGCAAAACGTATTTGTTTTTTTACCCGATTTTCGCTTTGTCTCTCCGTTTCACTAGTTCATCAAGTCACATGATTTAATGTATCATGTCATCTCAAACAGCAGTCTAGTAGTCTATACAACAAATGAATATTATTTCTCTGCTGCTTAATACTTCCTTGTACCCTCATGCCACCAATAAACTGGTTATTTGTTCAACTGGATCAAGTTAATCGATCTTTGATGGGAATGTGGGTTGGATTGGATGTACGTACATGTTCAATGCAGTGGTGCAGCAGCAATCCTCCACTTTTTCCTCACATTTCTCCCATCTCCTTTATGAGCCAAGACTTTTAAAAGCAAGACGAACGAACGAACATCTGCACTGCATGACAAAAAAAATCTCAGCAGTTTTTTTTCTTCTTCTGAAAATCATCACTTCTCCTTATTATACGATCCATAATGTGCACATAACTTGGGGCAGCTTTCACAACCACGAAATAAGAGGAAATACGTGTACGTGGAATGACCGTGCTCGCACTAATTCTAGTGCTTTGTGCAGAGTCCTTTACGGTATTAGCCTTTGTGGTTGTCTTCTTGAGTCCATTATGGCTCCATAGGTGCTCATCCTTTTTTTCCGTTAAATGTTTGTTTTTACGAGCTTCTCAAAACACACTACTCCTCAACAACAACGGTCTAAATAGTAATCTCAAGTATTGCAGCAGTGTTAGTGTTCACTAGGTTTTATAGTGCAGCAAGCAAATAATGCAAATTTGTGATGATGATCATACCTCCCCCCAAAACAACCAAGTATAAACGTGTGTATTTTCCCTAAAAAAACGAACGAACGACGAAACCCATCTCGCTTGAAAATGATTGTTTTTTATTATATCCCTCCAAGTTTACCTGGCTGGTGCTGCCTGAAGGTCTTCTAGCCTTGAAAACGTGAGCACATTGCTAAAGAAAATTTGAGTGTGTTGTTGCGCAATCCAATACACTTTACAATCAAGATCACTCACTACCTTACATTATTTCTTATATGTTTTACCCCAAAAAAAAGTTTTTCAAGTTGAAGTAAAACTTTTTTTTGTTAGTCAAGAGCCACAGCAATTTTGATAAGAAAAACCTGCATGATATGCAAAAAACCTCGTAAATTTGCAATATCCCACTCGGCTCTGATGGTATCATTGGCAGATGAGCAGGATCATGATGCAATTTCAGCAGCTCCTGCCCGCTCCTCTCCTCTCCTCTTCACAGTTTCGCATATTATGTACATAACGAACGAGTAGTATATTATATTGTTATTTAAGCTATGAGCACCAGGCACCTACTAAATTGTGCACATTGTGCAGTCGTGTGTGCTCTATGTCCTCTCAACTTTTTTGATTGTTCATGAGCTCATTGTGATGTCTGAGGAAAGGGCCATAAAATTGTATGAACCTTGTTGTCTCCTTTCCGTCATTTCCTCCTTTATTTTGCTGATGTTGCTACTAACTCGTTTACTTATTTATAGGTCCCTTCATCCTGCCACTTTTTCCATGAAGCCGGTCTCCACGAAGGTATGCACTTTTAAAAAAAAAAATATATATATGTATATTTTCCCCTTGTCTTATTGTGAGACGCTGAACAAGAAGAGTTGAGTTCTTGCAAGAACCATCAAGTTGCGACTATCAGTTACATTTTTTCTGGATCATCTCATCAAATAAAGTTTCATTGCAGACTCTTGCCCTCATATCCTTACATATTATGTGCTTTACCTACATTGACGACGACACGACATGGAGAAATGGCTATTCTTACCATATCCCATCCCCGAATATGCT
>JAANSN010001692.1:0-30768 GCA_036850665.1 Dicranocentrus wangi
TTTCGGTACGTACGTAAACTTTCCTGTACATACGTCGCGTCGTACTGTGACATGATGCGTATCGTAGTGCCCCTGCCTGCCTACTCATATGTAATATATCCCAGTCTAGGAAATCCCAGGATATATATCCACTGTGTGATTTTTGAGGTGTATGATGTGATGATGGAATTCGTATAGGATTTTCTCTTTAACACCACCACCAGGGGAATATCCACTGAGACGAAAGAGAACCACCAAACGAGTATCCGAGTATCTACAAAGGACTGTTATAGAAGGAATGGGACACAAAAGAAAAAAATATTCACGACCAGTTTCCTTTCTCTTCTTCTCCCTACATGAGAGGTGGTGTGCATTCCAACGTTCGAAAAGGAGAAAAAGGTAGCAAAATAAAGGAGGATAAGAGATATGAGAACTGATTGAAGGTGACATCATGTCTTCCTGTTCATCTCGGTTTCTCCTCCTCACAATTTGAGTCGATAAGAAGAGACATTCGTCAAGGTGGACCGTTTTACACTGTCTGGGTGGTATATAGTCTACAACTGACAGCTAAAAATCGGGAAAACATTTTCTTGTCTGGAGAAGGAAAACGGGTAATTGGGAGGTATACCGAAGTGGCTAAGAAGTATATATCGTGATAAGAAAATGTTATGACATGAAAGGGACGATGCTCCAAAGTTAAGTATCTTTTTCTACGATATATCACTCCTGTGGAAAAATCACAATCATCTGGGTTGTGAACTCAGTGGAGGGAAAAAATAGGAATGCGCAGTGTATCTCTAAAAGTTTCTTTTTGGTTTTTCGAGATTCACAAAAACATCCAATTTCTCGGGGAGATACCTTATTCGGATTCTATCATCATGTTACGTACGCCCCACTTTGCACGCATTTCTGAGCAGCTGAACTAGAATAAACAGAGAAGGGGAAAATATGGAAGAAATATTCGTATTTTGACTTATTGCCATTTTTGTACCTGTTAAACATCGAGATTCGCAATATTTTCAAAAATTGTCAGGCAAGAGTATATTCTACTGGACTTCCTTTTTGTGATTTTCTCGGGGACAAGTAAACTCAATTGGTGGATTCCTATGTTCCTAAAAATTGAGCATTCTTTTTTTTTAAAAAAAAAGGAGAAACTTTTTATCGGAGAAAATTCCAAAAGCGGGAATGTTTAGGAAAAACTCTCATCTGTGATCCCAGCCTAGGTATAACCCTTCCAGGTGACTCGAAGAAAACCATGCTTTTGAAAAATAAACATAAGGCTGGTATCGATTTTAGTTTGATATGAAAAGTGGAGGAACTTGCTATGAGTAGGTTCGTAAATTGGGTAATACGTAAAGGCAGCATTTAAAATTATAATTCTCCCACCCAAAACCGAGTGAAGCCTCATGAAACAATGAACCTCGAGTAAATCCCTAATGCGCCACGAGACAGTTAATAAATTCGACAACTGCCAGTTTACGGGGGAAATGCACACCTTGGTGAATTTGGGAAGCAGAAATGGATGCCTCCACGGAGAGTTTCAAATTATACACAAGATTATCCCTTAGCACAAGATTCCACCAGCCTTGATTATACACACTTTCCAAAGAGTCGGAGTCGTTCTCGAGTCGGAGATATAAGAATATTTCACGCTCTACTTGTAAAGATAGGTATTAAACTAATCGGATTCCAACTTTTAATGTCTTCTTGCGCGCTATAAAATATTTAGGGATTTTTAGATCCATATAAGCCTCCTCGAAACTTCCAAAAATATTTTCCCGAAGTGGAAAATCCCTTTGTACACCATATGCATATATATTTGTGCAGGATTAGTAGTGTTTACTTTCACGCAGTTTTTCATACTCAAACTCACCTTTTTGTCCCACTGGACAATGTAAGGGACTGGGTAGTTATCCGGGAACTCGACAATGACAGTTGAACACAACAGACTCTCCAATTATGGCTGTGATGTACTCGGCGTCCGGCGGAACACCTAGTGGACCCCAGTCATCCCCGTTGCCCCCTCCCCCACCTCCATTGCCAGCCACCAGACTTCCGTATACTGAGCCAAGCGTGTCATCGTCACTGGTTTCACAACATCCTAGAGTAAACAAAAAAAACTTTATTGTACACTTCGAACTTGCTTCGTACACACCTAAGTTTCGCACGTACCATATTATCCAGATGGGAACCATATGTTTTGTCAATTACTCTATATACCCTTGTTTAGGTCGACGCGGAGGGAAGCATTTGATGTGTACACAGCAGAGCAAACAAAAAAGCTACCATTTTGTACTCGCTGAATGTACACGTTTGCTAAAACCGAACGGGAGTGCTGAAATATACAGTTTGAGACGCGGTCCGGAAGAGGCTTCTAACACAAAAAGTGTATATTTAAGGAGAAATGGCGTTTCGTTGTTGGCACACCGGATGCGGACACGGAAGAAAGCCCTATTTACATCAGTCATCACTCACTCGGCTAAAAATGATCAGTGAAAAGCTACCGGAAATGCGAATAGAGTGTATGCGTGTACCCCCGCAAAGAAGTTTATTCTGCGAAATATTATCCTTATAAACCAGAATGCCCATCCTAGGCAGAATAAACGGCATGCATATCAGGATGTTTGGCCCTTTTGAAGTCGCTTTTCCAAGGAAAAAGAAAATCAAGCTTAATCTACTGATGCGAATGATGCCTTTAAGGCTTCCACATTTTTTCTTTTAAGATCATTGTCGGCCTAATTTCCTTTCAGAAAAGGGAACCAACAGAGTCTCCTCTCTTTTTTCTCACTGAGCATTTCTCATCAGATCAGAATCAAAAGGAGACAGAGCCGAGGCCAAGCATCAAAGCCACATTATCATCATCCCCAGCAAAAACCACAAAAGGCAGAAAAAATGCTGGAAGCTCCAAGAAGAAAAAGTCGGTGTGTATTAGTCGTAGTGAAGATATAGACTGCATACAAGTATCTCACATGCAATGAATCTCAAGGAAACACAGTATCTCCTTTTGGAAATATGTCTGAAAACGCCTAAACGGGAGAGTCATCAGTATTGATCCCAATTTCCTTTTGGCTGCTGCGCTGCAATCCTTCTCGTTTTTTCTTTTTGGCAGATATGCTTTTTTTGTGTGGATAGCAGAGCAGCACAACTCATGTTAGAGACTCTCCCATTTTGGTAGACTAACATCTGTTACGTTTTTTGTGGGTTAATGTCCATCGGAAAAATGGGGTGGAATTGAGGGCGGACTTGAAATCTAGTTTTTATTGATTCTGGATTGGGGTGTGAGCTGATTGTAAACTTTATTTTGAAATCCTTTGCACTCTTTATTTAGAATCGTTTTATGGGAGATTGTTTTTAAATTGGGGATTCCAATATTGAAAGTTTGGAGGAAATGGAGCGGGTTTAATGAGGAGGGCATTTATACACTGGAGTTTCGAGTTCTTTGTAAACTTCTTTGGTGATGATACAGGCGATACAGCATACAAGATACAAGTTTTAAAGGGGCGAGTATAATTTGTATCTTCTGGAAATAATAACAAGTTTCTCACTTCGATCCCACTGACTAAGGATACCATGTACCTAAACTTTGAACGCATAATAAATCAGGGATGATCTTGGAAATAAATGTTCAAATTCATCTAGAATCTAAAGGTTTCCCAGAGTAAATCCCACATTTCACACGAGCACTATACACAAGAGAATTCGTCTTCAAGGCTTTATTATTGTGCCACGGACTGAAGCCACTGCCAGATTGGACGAAAAACTGTATATAATATACACCCACTCACATTTGTCGTTTCCTGCACCCAGCTGAATGGTAAACGACCTACGACGATGATTACATATATACCCGTTTCTCTCCACTTGTTTCGTCGACATCTTTCATAATCATATTTTATTTTATTTCGCAAAATTGACAAAACCTCGAACCCTCCGTAATACATAATATGAGTGAGAGGTGACATTTTCAAGTAAAATTAAATTTACCGAATGTCACTTTTTCTCAAGATCCACTTCAACTCATCGACAAAAATCCTATTACCGGGGTTCCTCCGCATACTCAATTTTCGACTGGACACTTGGAAATACGAATTTAGTGAAGTATTAAGAATGAAATGGGGTGGCATAAAGCTCCTCTACAAAATTACCTATTACGCTCACGTTCCATCGACAACTCTCAGCTGAGCTTGAAGTAAGCGGTTGACATCTTTAAAATATATCCTTTTGAAAAAAAATGCGTTCTCACATATCCGTATATTTTAGCCGGTTGTACCCAAACCAGAGCAACTTTAGAACTATAACGGGCATAGATCGAAAAAAAATAAATTTTATTCCAAAGATGTGACATATCCACTCTTTTTGCTCCAGTTCACACTCACATCATCTTTCAGTCACATTTTATGACTTGTGATTTCCACTTTGGAATGGTGTGAAGATACAAAAAAGTTGATTTTTCCCGGGTATATCAATCGTATGCACATCCAGTTCGTGAAAGTTGGGAAAGAAAATTGTCATTAGAAGTTTCCATCTCTCGGAGACAACATGGCACACAGATAGTAGTAGCACCACCAGCACGAAAATGTGCACAGACTACTGGGACCTGTTTTGGCATAAGGAAAACCTGGTCTGGCATCCGGCCAGAATCAATACACAAAACCCTTTTCCCCGTTTTTCATCCCATTCATGTAGTACGGGATATACTGGGTTTTTTGTTAGCATGTTGTCTTTCCAACTTTCCATTTTTTCAGACTCACGACGGGAGTCAAGAAAGCGTTTTTACAAGAGTGTGCGAGCAACAACAGGAATGATTGCAACATTTTCAGTTAATACCGCCGGCTGGTAGCAAAAAAGAGTTTATGAATGAGCCAAAAAAGACCACATACGAGACTCCTATAAAAATAGGGTTGGGCAATAATACAACCAGCTGGGAAGTTAACAAGAAGAGAAAGACAAAACCAAAAAGAAAAAAAAGTTTTCGTTAGAGTACTTTTTTAAGGGATTTTTTATTTTTTCGAGAAGTGGAAATGAAAACAGTATATAGGAACATAAAGGAAATGAAGGCCACTAAAACAAAATGGCGAATGCATAGCGAACGTCTTTCACGCTCAATATGCATCCCAGAAAGGGGTTGCGGGGAAAGCAGGAAAGGGGGAAAACCGTGGAGAGATGGGCGACAGAGTATGGCTTGTATGCAAACACAAAACGCATCATTGGAGAGAACGTGACAAGCCCATAATATTATTGAGGATTCACACAAGTGTTGCACATTTGAATGAAGACAAGAAAATGTGTAACATTATTATTGTAAGGGGTTTCCATTAATTTGCAAACTTTTCAGAATGGTATGACCAGTGATTAAAAAGTTGGAAGGGTGGTGTTGGTAGTGTTAATCACACAAGTCAACTCCGAGGCAACTCTCGTGGAGGAACGAAATATACAATGTTACACACAATGTGAATGGGTTTTTATAAGAAAATGGTTGTTTTTTGTCTCATGAAAAGGCATCCATTTCATATTCTTCACATCATCCAATTCCCTCGAATAAAGTGTTATTATGCAATCCATGTACATTCATATTCACATTGTACCCAACTCCCAAGATGAATGAGAAAAAGAAAGAGAAAGACCACAGGGAAAAAAAGTTGAAAGCCTAAGTCAAATCCCATAGATAATGGAGCTTAAACCTGAGAAAAAAAGTGAAAGGACTTTTTTGCGTGGAATTACCCTTTTTCTGAGAAAGGAGTGTGCACACACAGTGCAACCCAACACCACAAAATTTTCCCTGTGTATTTCCCACTTTCCTCACACGCCAAAGATAATTCCCAAAAGTGGGAACCGTCAAGCTTTTCTTCGTCTTATGATAAGTGTGAATCTAATCCTTTTATAGGCCCTCTTTCTCACTTTGTTGTGGGGATGCAAGTTAGGCTTGGAGACCAGCGAGGGAAAAGTTTTTGGGACGGCGGAAACCCCAAGAAAGGAGGGGAAACAGAGAGCTAGAGGTATGATTTGATAGAGAATATGTATGGAATATGAATATTACAAGGGTGTCTAATGCCATTATGAGTATCATGAATCAAAACGGTGGAAGGAACCGAGAATGTTGATGCTGGCTGATGCGTTGGAGAGTAATGGAGAAAGATTGTGGATATATTCAAGTTATATTCGACGCGGTAAAATACTCTTAATAAAAAATAAATAGCCAGCGTAATTCGATATATGAGTTCGGTAAATAGATGAACTAATTCTCTGCGTTTGTTATTGATGCCCAGTTGTTCTATAGGTCCGCCCAGTATATCTACATACATACATCACGCCTTGCTTGCATCTGCATCATCTCAATTTTCAAAATTTCTGGTATAGGTGGAAATCTCTGGATCGTTTGTTTCAAGAGGAGTGTTACGAATACGAACGAATGTTATTCTTGGGTCGCATCCAACACTCCCCGTCGATATCCTGATTTCATGCACCTCAGGTTATGATTACATACACGGGGTGCAAAAGGGAGTAATAACATTCATAACGATTATTAGAACTTCAGCTCTCTCTCTCTCCCTCTCTCTCTCTTGATCTTGTAATCTGCCTGTGTCTTTTGTCACTCGCTTGCCAAAAACATGCGCCTGAGACATATCATTCAGTTTGTCTAAGAGTAAGAAGGTGTGAAAGTGTACGTGCTGGACGGTTTACACCAAAATTATACCGTTGCCATCAGTCAGTATTGACCCTAATATTCTTCGTGGAATCAGCTGAGGGTAGGGTACGGGACGGAACTATCTGATAACATCTTTCATTCTTGTTAAAAGTTGGATCTCTGTAGGCCAATTAGACTCACAGTGATGAAGAGCCTGCTTCGAATGCCAATGTCAGACACATTCATCCAGGCCCCCAGCGCCACCGCGCGATTTATATCAAGCTTGCCTACATCAATAATTTTTTTGGGGAAAGTTTCAAAGTTTCGTAATGATGTGTATTTCATTCATCAAACAGATGTCACCGTTGACAAGCACGAGAACACCCTCACGGAGTGTGCCGCAGACGGGGAAAGGCTTGTGGAAACTTTTGTATGATCTGACTACTGATGCGGAAATGGAATAGGTATTCATATTGTTGTGTCGTGAAATGTATTAAAATACAAACTCAGCGCATTTGCCCAACTTTTGAAAAAGTATTATTCGGCAGTCGGCAGTCCTTCAAACTGAAAAGTTGTGATCAAGTAAAACAGACGTGATCTTTGTAAGGGCAAAATTCGGGAACATATTTAATGAACAGTGAAGTAGAGAATCTCTCCGGAATAGTTTGAGAAGTAATTGCACTAGTAATGAAATTCCGTTTGCGTGAGCACACATTTTGCTAGAGTCATAACATGTCATCACATTACACGTGTAGTTTACCCAAGTCCACATTTACAGAAAAATTTTCCCTCTTTTGTTCCAATTCATTTATCAGAATGAGCTTGGTTGGAAGTTGCTGGAGTGCAGTCATGTGTGGAAAGCATGCACTTTGGAATAAATCTGAAAGAACAATAATCCGAGTGTCATTTCGTAAAAAGCACTTTCCACATCGCAGAATGACAGGGAGTGAAATGAAGATTCATCTTTCAGACATTTCATTACATTTACCTGACTCCCCCTACTCTTTACTACCCCCACGATTTTTTGTTCACGTCAGGTACAAAAAGAAAGGAACGAGCACGCACCAACCTGCAGAAAAGTTGGATGACATACAGGTAGAGAAGTTAAGCCTTTTTGTAAGCACACATAAAGAAAGTTTCTTTTTTTCAAATCCTTCTTCCCCTATCATCCCACCGAAAATTTATGGTGGGATGGGTAGATTTATGCAGAGTATGTGTGAGTGCAACACAGATGGATGAGGGGGAGTGGGAAATCACCTGGAAGAAATGCAGTTTTCCTCCAAAAGGGCTTCCACGGGTATATATGTAGTTACACATTTAGGGATATTTTAATCTATCCATCATTTTTATCTACATTTGTAAAGTGTTTTCATGTCTCGCTCTTGAGTATATGTCACGAGAAAAATGTCCAATAAACAGTAAAACCCTGCTTTTATTACTATTTTCATTCCAAAAAACTGACATCCAAGTCGATTAACCATCATCACGTTCATTTCCTCCATAAAATGGTGGGGGTGACCTCTAAAAATTTTAAAAGTGGTATATCTCCTATCTTGAATTGCACGCATAGCCAGAAGAAAACTGGGAGCGTGTAAAGAACTCCATTTTCTTTTCCGTTTCGGTTGGACAGTTTTACGTATAACTACATGGGAGATGACGGCCCATAAAAATCCAATCTAATATGTCGACCAGCAGTAAAAATAAAACCTGCCTCCTCTCGTATACCAAGTTGGAAGAAAAAAAGTAAAAGAAATAAATTGACAATTATGTAGCATTGGTTTTTCTAAAGAAACATCCCAGCCACATATAAGCCACAACTGAGAGTGAGTAGGGAAAGGAAAAACTTGAAGTTTGTTCTGGGTACACCCCGGAGAAAACTGGGGTTGAGGGAAGCTATAACGATATTTTGTAATGAAGGCTCCAAGTTGTATACTTGTATTACTCCCGGAATGAATACGATCTCAAATTGAAGGATATTTTTTGTAGTGTGTACTTGGGAGTTTTTTTGTTGCTATTCTTGGAGGAAGGAAAGACTGGAGCGGAATTCGTAGATGAAGATCAATGGAGACAGGGTATATAGGCTGCATTGATACATAATATTAGACAATAAGACAAGGAAAATGATGGTCGTGATGGCGGTACTGGTGGTGGTACTGATGACCACGATCATGATCGTAACCATCAATAAAGTCTAGCAAATTTTCCAAAAGGTTATCCCGCAACAGTAATCTACTCCCTCGAAATACAGAGGGAAGCGGCGGGTGGAAAACCCTTCGTGAAAAAACGTAATAATTGGGCAATTTATAGATGGAATCCCCCCAAAAACTAGTCTGCCTTTTTGTAGAGGGTTCCAGTTGAAGTGCAGTTCATTTTTGGAAGGAGGATTCTTGGGCCGGTAAAAGTTGAATGAAGATGATAAGTCCACCATGACACGGGAGAATCCCCACGAAAGTATTTTTAGAAAGTTTCCCTTTCCAATTAAAAAATGCATTGGTGGCTAGTAGAGGCAATTAAGCCATGTCTACTAGTCTCGACGCTGCAATATTATGTTCGACATGGTGCATCGCGTCCAACCATCACCCATTTCTTTTATAAATATTGGAAATGGGAAGTGAAAGTGGACTGCAGAAATCAATTTTGTTTCGGCAAAATACATTTTCCTGGGTTTCCCTTGCTCGTCATTAAATTTGCATTATTGGTGAGGTGGCGTGCAGGCTCGTCGGAAGCTTCGTAGTTTCCTCTTTCCAAACCTAGCTATTACTACCATTATGAAAAAATACGCCTTTCCCACATTTAATGAATGTTGGAGAAATACGTTTCCAGTGCGTATCTAACTTTATGAGGTCATGTTGTACCGGGGTTTTATAGACGAAAAAATATAATATGCAACCTTTAATTTGAGGATTGTAAATAGCCTGTTGGAACCTCGAAAATTGTAGAGAAAGTTTTTTTCTGGAAGCGGTATACATACGTACTACGGTAAAAAAAAGTAGGGAATTCCCGTTAAAAATATGGCCAAGGTGAGCATTCCTTTGGACAGGTTGCATGTCGAAACTCATTGAAGTAACGAAACAGGAGCGGGCTTCCAGTCAACGTTAAACGCGAGTTTTTTTTCGTTCCACAGCTAATTCATGCGTTAGGAAACTGAAGGTAATAAAGATTATGAGATGTGCCTTGTAGATTTCTGGATTTTTATTAAGAGTCCAAGTAAATTGCTACAGGTTTTGTCATAGCGGGCGCACATTAGAATCAACTACTTTCTCACGGCAGGTACCTCGGCAGGACGACACATGCCTGGAACTTGAAGGCTAAAAACTTTGAACTTTTTCTGGACAGATGCGTGCGTGCTTACTTCCAGCGTTTTGAGGTCGATAAAAGAGGGGGAAATCAAATCTTAGAGGTGATGGTCGACTTTTCTTGGAGTCAAGGGAGTTACATTGTTTTTTTTCAAGAAAACTTGTGATTCATTATACTCATATGTAAACAAAGCCATGCAATTTTCTCATGAGCTTTACTGGTAAAATTAATCGAAAAACTTAATCCCAGATTAAAACTAAAATATTTGCGCTGCAATTACTGGTTTAAAGTCAAGTTCAATTTAAAACCGGCAAAAAGGTGAGTGGTAAAAGAATTAGATATTTTTTCTAGGAAAAATCTGCAAAGAGAAAAAGTAGTTCAAGGAAATACTTTCCCTTCGGCTTTCTCACAAGTCTCAACTTTTTCTGTGATGTATCGGATTATAGAAAAGTAAATTCAACGGAGCATGTCTAAAACTGGAGCTCCGCCGAAAAAAATATATGTGCGGTTCCGTGTTCCTAAAAGGATTTTTTTTCTCAAAAGTTACTGTTGCTCAAGTACAAACAATGTGTGGCAGACGGCGAACTATGCAGAGTTTTTTCTTTGCCATTTAATTTACTCGAGTTTCGCAATTTTCACAGCAGTCCACCCATTCCCATTACAACACGCAGCTGCCACAATTTTTTTTTGTTCCGGGATATTCAAGAAATTATGAGATGCAAGCAATTACAGAGAAAATCGGGAAAAGTTGTAGGAAAGTTGGAGTAATGGCAGTGTATTCCATCCAGCTTGGGTACATTTGCAAAAAAATTGAATTTTCTCTTTCATGCTGTACGACACAGGGTGGGGATACGGGTGGTTTGACATTTTATATTTTTCCCGGATGTAATAATGCCCTCCTATGGTTATGATTTACGGGAGGTATTGGATTTTTTATTTGCAAAGGAATTCCGCTGTTCCATTCTCCCTGACATTTTGTAGTCCTTTTTCTCGGGTACATATTTTCTCATGAAAAAAGTCAATGTCGACTTGTTAGATTACAAGATACAAAAGTAGTGGAACAGGGTGCACTTCGCCTTTTGGCAGTCGAGTTTTTTCTCTCTTTCTTTCTTTGATATCGAATCGAACTTGAAGGGGAAATAGCGTGAAAAAAGATCATTCAATACTGGAGTAAAAATATTGGGTAGTATTCCACTACGTTTTTTGGCAGCAAGGAACGGAAATTATGAGATATGCATGAAAAAAATTCGATATTTCCCTGGAAAAAGTTGCAAAAGAAAATGATTGTGGATATGACATGGGCAAGTTGGGGGTCTGGAAAAATGAACTTGTTTTACGGGAAAAGACTCAATTTGTGTAGCTATTTTGTACCATAAGTACGTTTTATTGGTTCAGATCAAGATATTCCTGCGAAATTGGGAAGAAAGAAAGGCTGGTATGTTTGAGACGTGGAGATTAATATAAGTTGTTTACCTTGAACAATACAGAGAAGTGCGATGGAAAGGAGGACTGGGTGACTCAGTCCTACACGGCGGCAACCATCTTGTCGCAGAGAAGGGAGGAGGAGAGGCAAAAGGCGACCTCTCCACTGTCGCATGGCCGCTCAGACTTGGTTGACTCATTGACCGAATAGAGCCACCGGTCGGCCCTGAATAGGCCAACCATCCTCAACGACCATTACCTATAAACAAAGAAGGAAAACATTGTTAAAATAAAATATAAGTATAGCAACATTTGAACATCCAGCGAAATCAACCGTTTATTTTTGTTTCGAGTATATGTATATATGGTGCAAGTGAAAGTCAGGATGTGTCAGGATCTGTAAGCAATTTGTGTATCCATTATTATAAAACCACAGTGCAGACTGACAGCCTAGTAATAAAAGTCCAAAGGGAAAACCAAACCGTGGAGAAAATGAATGATCAATGTGTACACTTGTTCCTTCGCCAGGCAGTCGTGGAGGCAGCAGGCGAGTTGCAAACAAAATATTTTCCAGCCAAAACGCTCTCAGTGTGCAAAGGAAAATTTCCGGATCACTTTTGTACGCCACGGAAAGACCACAAGAGAAAACCAAAGGATATTTCGAGGAAAAAGGAAAAGGGCAAACATTTAACATTCATCTTTCTCACTTGACGGCCATTATTCATAGGAGCGTGGTTGTATACAATAAAAAAAGTTTTCACACAAAATATGAATATGCTAGATGCAACTTTTACGTTCCAGCAGCGGAAGTTGTAGGTTGTTACTAGCGTATCATATTCATGGTGTGCGAGGCTTATTTTCAATTAAGATTTTGGGTGCGATAAAACCAACAGAAAAACTTCGCTATCGCTCTCCCGTCTTTGCATCTTAAGGAACATATAGTGTCAAGTCCAGAGTGTAATTCCACTTTTCTAATCTTTTTCTACCGTATTTCACATAATTTAGAGGCTGGCTGTGTGTAAATATTTTGATATCACATTAAGATTAAGGGGTATCGCATTAGGAAAAATGGGGAAATTCCCATATGAGAGGTGACTCGAGAAGAGGGTGACTATAAGACAAATTAAGAGCCTGCTGAGGTCTGTCTCTCAAAGTGTCTCGCAAGGGCAACCGTTTATCATCGTTTTTATTGCCAACAGGTCATTTCTCCAACAATAGGGTTGAGCTGCGTCAGGAAAGTTGTGTAATCTGGGAAATCTTATGAGGGCTGAAGGTGTTTGCCGAAAATTCGTGAGGAAGGCAAGCTCCACCATGCACACTGCTGCTGGTTGTGAATGAATTTCGACAAACGAAACGACGCGCATATGTTCACTTCACTCACCGGGCTAGAGGATCCAATAAAGAAAGTAATTTTGTATGGGATATTATATACTCCCTGCTGGCGCTGCTAATCGGGAAAATCAGCAAGTGTATCAGTGAAATGAGTTGGACCATGCGTCGTAGTAATGCTGGCTGCTGGTAAAATATATCTGAAATTGTGCATACCTCACTGTCAAGGTGTGAATGTCTTTGAGAGTCTTGACACTTTTTTGTGCAAGAATTATGAAATTCAAGGCGACACAAAAAATT
Source organism: Dicranocentrus wangi (assembly GCA_036850665.1). NCBI lineage: Eukaryota > Metazoa > Arthropoda > Collembola > Entomobryomorpha > Entomobryidae > Dicranocentrus > Dicranocentrus wangi. Next base: position 12,953 of record JAANSN010001692.1, read on the forward strand.
ATTTCTCTACGAATTGTCGTGCAACAATATAAATCCCACTGGGAGTGCAGTTGAGCGATCATAGTGATTATGATTTACTTTTAGTTACATGATTGTACAAAATAATGGCATTTGGTATGGACCCACAGGAGGCAATCTTGAATAGCCTCCTTATTACACCGTAAATTTCTCGTGAGGAATGTTTTTTCGCAACAGATGTGTTCACCCATCCTCATTGTTCTTACTGGCTTGACTTTAATTAGTGGGCGAAATTTTAATTAGTGAACAATAGCATTTTCCATTGGCTCTAGTCCCACGTGTAGTAGACCTTTTCCTGCGCGTCGAGAAATCAGGCAGGAAAAAAAGTTGGTTGGCTGTCGCTGGCACACACCTCTTGTGTTTGCAGTGTAACCAGGAAGTTACCAAGTTTCACAACAGCAAAACGCATTCACAACACAGTGTCAGGTACAAATTCACACGTGTTTAACTGCCTATTCTGGAAGCACTAACTAGATTTTCATTTTTCTATTCTGGAGTTCAGGACAATTAAAAGGGTGAAAGATGTGGGGAAACAAATATGGTAGCAGGTAATTAGACAGGTTTATTACTTTCCTTGAGCCATTTTCATTTTGTGAATGAGTGCCCCTTTGTACTGCACACTTTTTGTTAAGGATTTCCTCTTGAGAGCTCTCGGAGCTCTTGTGCGAGACATTCGCAGCGCAGCAGCCAAGCCAGTGATGAAAAAAAAACTAGGGACTGTGTCCTCGACTACTCGTGGAATTCTCACATCCAATGAAAATCTCTTTTATGACGAGCGAGCCGAATGAATATGGCATTTTTCGCAATTACAGAGGTACATTCCATATCCATGTTGTAAACGAGTTAGGAAAAATATGTATATTTTTATTACGATATTACACTTTGTTTACGTGAAAGAGCCGTCATGTGCAGAGATTGGGTGTAAAGGAAAAAATTCAGGGATGTTTGGTGTGTCACCAAATTTCACATATTTTTCCGGGGTGTGCAACCTGCAAACGTGGTGCGTGCAAGGAAGTGTTGGGTGTGCAAAAAAATAAGCGGTTTGAATCAACACTTTTTTCGCCGAGAAGTATAAAATGTGAATGAGTTCCGCCTCTTTGATGTTGCCCACTTGAGTCCGCAGAAGAAAGCAAGAGATCTGGGCCTGGCTTGGTAGTAAAAGGAAATGAAATATGTTCCTTGTTCCAAAGAAAATTTTCGGCATGGAATTATTGACAGTATAAACGGTACTGCGCGGACCGTGTTGAAAGAGGAAATCCTCATCTATGGCTTCCGCACGCCCAAAAATGAGAAAAATATATATCTGGCGAGTTTTAGTCTTGCTGTATAACTTCCTGGTACGCAATCAATCTCTAAAGTGCACCGGCAATCCATCCACCTGACAAATGGTACACGACCATAACTAATGATTTCTTTAAGAACACTCCCTATCTGTTTATACAACGTTACTACTTTCCATCAAGCTGGAGATTAGGGTTTTCTCCGGCGGCGGCTGGAGGCACTTCCCTTATTATAATTACATCCCGTTTTATTACGGAAGGGAAGGTCTGTTTAAAAAATTAAGCGAACACGGAAAATTCCATCTTCTTTTGTCAAACGATGCATATCCTCATTATTAGCCTCGTCTTTTCCCCTCCAGACTGGAAAGTGTCTACGCGTGGTGGAACAAAAACCCTAGGATAAAAAATACACCCTGTGGGACTCCTCTGACGAACAAAGCGTGTCGATGAGAGTATGTATATCAAGTTTCTTCAAAATCTGAGGGAAAAAATCCATGTGTACATATAGCTTCGAAAATGTGTAACATGAAAGCCTTCCTCCAAGAGTCTCTTTCATCGTGGCAGGGAGAAGTAGTCTCATTATCGCATGGCAAAGCCATGTTTACTTTAGTGCTTTCACTCAATATCAACTACCAGCGCATTGTGTCCCAGCGCTGGCTGCGCATATACATAGTCGTAATAAGGATTTTATGCAGTAAATATTTCAAAGTATAGCAATATGCATACTTAAGTTATTATGTACTTTTTATGGTTAATACAGAGAGACGGCGGAATATACTACTCCTTTTTAACTTTTTAAATCCCCCGTGGGATTGTTCGCAAGGGGTATAAAACGGAGAGACTTTTTCTGGGAATGAAATGGTGTGATCAGATGGAAATCAAAAGGGAAAAGGTTTTAAAAATGGGTGATTGTGGTAACTACCATCTTGAGTTCCTATCCTCAGAAATTAGTGAAGTGCAGCAATAGGGGATTGCAATGTAAACTCTGGATTTTAATGAGAAAAGTGGTTTCAGTAATCTGGAGCCATTCTCTACGTTTTTCTGAATGAAGACAGTACTTTGGGATGACAGAGCTGGTGAAATGATGATGGGGTAGGTACACATAAAAGGAGCTCGTTTGCTGACACATTCCCTCTGCATCTTGGAAAGAAAAATCAATCCACTTTAAAATTCCGAGCACGGCACTCGTTTCATATTATATGGCTAACGACCAAGAGAACTTCTTTTCTGCCATTATGGCGATCAACTTGGAAACTCAGTGACTACAAAAACTTGAGTCTTTTCTGTGGCTGACTGACTTGATTTCTGTTTTTCGAGGGGTTGAGAGGCTGGCTGGCTTGGAAAATATTCCTGGAACGGGTTCATAATACAAATGGGAATCACCATTGTAAAGTGGAATAACATTTCCTCCTAGGTTTACTCAAGAAAGAAGGACGTTGCGTTGTGTGTGCACGAAGACGAGCCCCGTTCCTCGAAGCAGCCACCTTTTGTAATCCTGGAAATAGTGGACTGTTTAAAAACGCGTTAAATTTCATGCTGGAAAATGGACTTTTCTGATGACTGATACTGATAATAGCCCCTAAATTATGAGGAAGTTTGCATTTCTGGCAAAAACCAAAGGAGGCGCTATTAATTAGCGAGATGTTATTACACGAGCAATAAAAAAGGATTTACACGAATTTCAGTTGTAATTTGTTACACTCGGAATCCACACCTTGGAGAGCCGAGCGCAGCTATTTCCATTCCAGGTGGAACGCAATCCGGGACACCTCAAAATTAGCGAAATTTTCTCGTCTTGGAAAGTGGGATTGACATCGATTTTCCCCATGACATGTTTTCTCCGAAGTATAATTCAATTCCATTCCGCTTCCATTTTCCCCGTTTCGGGGGTTCCGTCTTTGAGACAGATTAAAATGGTGTCTTCAAACTTGTAAGTATATTTTCTCCCGGTATCCGAATTTTGCGTGCCACGTCACATTGAGCCGCTTCCAGCAAAGAACACTCTAGAGAGATGAGACTAATTAGTCGGCCTAATGATTACCAGACATTTTCTTTGTCTAGGCAGGGTGTGCCACCAGACTCAGACTCATCATCATCATCATCAGGAAACAGAAGGCATCATTCTGGAAAGCGCTATTGACCAAACTCGCAAGTATGGAGTACATACATGTGATGTTGTATCAACCACGTAACATATTCAGCATTCGTTAGATCACCGGGTGATTACCTATACTATCGTGCACACATGCACTTCATATCCCCCAATTCCACTTGTGAAGGTGTATTCCACATAAAAATTTTCAACCCAGAGCATGTACAAGTGGTGATGAATGGATCCTCTTAATTATTTTTGCTCTCTCGTGTGAATTCCGCATGGAATCCCTCATCCAAAAGTTCTTTTTAGGATTTACCCCCGAAAGTATAAAAACGGAGGTATTTTTGTGCATCATCGCTCAAAACCTGGGCATCCCGGTTTGATGTTTATAGCATGCATTTCGTCTCAAAAAGTCTACTTCTTTCGAGAGTACGCGTGCGTATTTTGTGTTCGTAAAAGTAATCCCTTTCTTACGGCTGTAGTATGTACCATAGTAAAACAAAGTGAAGGGATATGTCTAAATTGAAGGAGTTTGAATTACACCCACGCCAGCCGAAATCCGAGCGAGCTTCAGTGCAGTGGAAATGGATTGCTGACGCCGCACAAAAATGAGCATTGAAGCTGGAGATTGTGAAAAAAGAGATTTTTTTTCTTCTGTACTCCTTCCTACATACATCCAATGAAATGCTTGTTAAGTCACATTAGCTTGCTCAAAAGTGAAGAGATTTCTATTAGCTTGAAAGCTAACTAAAAGAAAGTCCCGAAAAAGAAAAATATAATGTGCTGAGCACGCCAAACAAGGCTATTTCAATGCATGGAATGGATATAGCAGAGAAATAAGAGTTTTTGTACATCTTAAGACATTTTTTTTTGTTTGAAAAGGTATAGAGTGCAAGCTAAACTGTTGGCTGAAAACGTGCATTCTCTGAGTCTTAAAGGAAAGAGAAAAGCATGAGGGGAGAAATAAGGATGGTGTTATGAGAGTGAAACCACTTCGTTACGCATCAAGAAAGCACAAACCAATTATCTAGGATTCCACAAGGAAATCTTTTATAGTTTTGGCTCCACTAAAGAACTACACATTACAACAATGAAGCTTGATTTCGAGACAATTTTTTCTTCTCCTGCCAAAAAAAAACTTTGAAATTTTTCGTTTTAACAACAAGATTCCCATTTTTGGAATTGGATGAACCGATTCGCAAAATCTTGGTTTTGTATAAATTTTTGACGTGCATTCATTTCAGATCATTATCAAGGTTTTGAATCCAGAATGCATTTTGGAGGTGGAAGAACAATTTTTACGATGCACTGCCACCAAATGAATTCCCCTCGAAAAGAGCAGTGTTCCAGCCAGCAGCCAAGAAGTGTACACGGAAAAAAGTTGGGATTGCACGCGATGTTCCCCTCCCAAAAACTTTCCCATGAATTTGTCTGATTATGTCACTTTCCATTTTCTTCATACACAATACGGACGAGAAAGTTTTGAAAAGTTTCATGTATTTTGTGATTCCTATTTACTTTTTTTGGTGCAGTATATCTTACTATTCAAAAGCAAAGGGGAAATCTTCTTATCTCTACATCCTTTTTAAAGTGACGCCGAACGAACGGGGGATGTGTTTAAGCTGTGAACTTGGCTAACGGATGCGACACATAGTTCGGGATTTTTTAAAAGCTTCCTGAAATACGTGGGGGTACGGTCGGCAAAGTTTTGGTACACATACCAATGGAGTGTACAAGACTCGAAGAGACCGAGGGAAAAATGTATAGAGTAAAGTTTTTTTTTGTATAAATGCAACCCCACATGTAGAGTACGAAAGTGTTGCGTCTTGTTAGGCCAACGTCTCTTGAGAAATCAACAACTTTCTAAGGCGAAAATTAACTTGGTACATATTCCCTTTTTGTAGGGAGGTATAGGTGAGCCTTGTTGGATTGGAGGGAAGAAACTTTTTGGGAAAAAGGTGGAATAAGGTGGACTCCATTGTAAAATGTTGTGCAATGTACACAGTGGGAATGTACAGATTACGTAATATTTAGTAACAGTTTTTATAGTTAAAGGAAAAAAGTTTTATTGGGGAGAAGCATATTAGGTATGTATACGTAGAATGTGTTGGAGTCTGGGAGAGGAGGGTTTTGGAAGGAAAGGTGGAAGGAGAATGTAATTTGGTGAGGATCCGGTATCCCGAAGATACACGTACAACACCACGAGGTACACAGGTAAGACGGCGGACGGCGTTAATGTTAAATATAGTACCTGGTAGGTGCACAAAGGACAAAAGCAACGTGACAGTGCATCCTATCGGTTTTCTCAAACGGAATGTGTTTTTCACAAAGGAGATGGAAATTCAATCCGAGAAATGGAATGTGAAACAGCTTTTCGTGCATTTCACGAAGCAAGTTTTGTATTGTAGTAGTAGAGAATGACGCAAATGGGCCCCCCAGGGAGGATGTATCTATTTCTTGTTTAGAATTCTAAATATTGAACAGGAAAATGTGTCGGTGATGGTGTGTGACTACTTAAATTAGGGAACGTGACTTGTTGAAAATAATGAACAAAAACACACATCAAACTTTTACTATAGTATGTGACTTTAGCTGATTTAAAATTAAAAGTGTATGATGGTCATTATCAAATTATCGATAGGTTGGTTGTTAGTTGGCTGTAAATTTCGAAAAACGTTGGATTTTTCCAGATTTTCAGATTGTCAAACCAATGGGGTAATTGGTAATTGGTTTAGCAAATGAACCTGGACAATGCAAAGCTCACCATCTCATCATCATAAGAATCATCTGTGTAAAATCCAAGATTTTTTCTTTAACCTTCCACTCCACATAATATACAGCTTCTTTTACAATCCCCTTTTTCCTACGTCACTCCTTTTGCCTTACCTCATGCCAGAAAGAATTTTCCTGTCATTTCTTCTCTAACAATAAGCTTTTTTTGGAGTATACAACTAAGCAATCAATTCTGACAAGGACGGGGAAGGGAGTGGTTGTAGAACAAAGGATGTCAAAAAGACAAAACATATATAGATTCTCTAGGAAAAAATACTCTGAAGTTAAACCCAAACATCGATAGCTGTGGTGGGGGAATACAAGTTCTTTTTTGATACTTTCTGCACGACTGGGTGAAAGCATACCGTTTTTTATCTCATCATCTCGCTCAGCTCGTCCGAGTATTTATAGACACGTCAGCAAATGAATGAGTGTAACACGATATATTGATTGTGATGATGAGAACAAAAAAAAACCTTTATTGTACACAAAAACCTTTTGCTGTACTCCCGAGAGAATGTCAATGGTATATCGTGGTCCGTGGTGGTTCCTATAAAACTGTTTCATGTCAAAACACAAGGAAACATGTCACTGAGTGAGTGTGTACTACACAAAAATGTCAAAAGTTAATTTAATCAATATACTATGTAGAAAACTTCGTTTAGTGGGGGGAAATTGGAAAAAGAAGCAGTAGTGCAAGGAGCAGCAGTAGCATACAAGATGACGGCAGAATTTTATTTAGCTTCGGGATAACCTGTATAATATTTGCTAATTAAATAATTCCTATTTTTAGTAACCGCACAGGATTTCACCTGGTTTATACCACCGTGACAGTATGTGTTCAGGATTTATTTAATATTTTATTTAGACGTACAACTTTTGTTTTCCAATGGTGAACGAATGGGTAATATCTTATTATCCCTAGTAGCACACTAGTTCTATCTTGTGAAAATCCGTCACTTTATTTTTCAGCAAAAAATTCTAATTGAAATCGGAAATAAAATTAAAAAAAAGGGGATTATTCAGCATGAGTGAACTTATGATCACGTCCCATATTCTCGACTCACTATAGTATGTTGCAACAGTTAGTAAATGTATGACAAGGGGTTATTGACAAACCATGTCATGAAAATAGGAAAATGAGGAAAACAAAGTGAGACAACTAAATCGTCAATAATTTCTCCTAATTTTATCTGATTTTGTTTCTACCCCGGCACACACAGGTTGGATCGATGTGACATGGTTTAATTGATGACTGGGGGTTTAGCGCATTTTCCCTCCAGCGATAAAATGTGATGCGAACCCCCCCCCCTCCGAAAAACTTGGATTTTTATGTACACATAACATCCAATAATATATCTCGCTTTCCCCTGGAACAGAACCCAATCTCATTTTAGAAACAGAAACCTATCCAGTCCGTTACGCTCATTTGGTTTTTTTCTTTCGCTTTTCTCGTTGCTGAAATTGGTGAGTATGGCAGCCCTTCACTCTCACATCATCCCATCAGATTTAATTACCCGGAAACATGGAGCAACGACGATTTAATGCACATGCTTCCTCTATAATAATGCAAGCTTGTTTCCGTCTCGAGGAGAACAGAGTGCATGCTCGAATTGAAGAGAAAGTAACATCTTGCCGTAAAAATGTGTTTTATGGAAGTTTCCCAGTCTCCGTGTAACAGGGATGTATTCACATTTAATGGCCATCTTTTTTCAGATGATTTTACCGGATGCATCACCATTTGGTGATAGGAGGTTAGTGTTTTTCGTAAATGAGAAAATGTAGATGTTTTTCGTTTTATGGATGTAAAACTGCCGTTTTGTAATGCTAAGATAATTCATACGCTCCGAATGCATTTTATCTTCAGCGAATCCTTGGTGAAGCTTCGTGAATATTTTCCCAAAACATTATTTGTGAATCGTGAGTAAGCTCTGCTTTCATTTTAAAATGGGAATTGTGAGCACACAACCTTTATTTACAGAAGTCGTCCACCGGCAGCACCAGAACAATTAATGCGTGTGCGGTGGAATGTTGGAAATAAATATTCCAAGAGAAAATCAAAGGGAATATTTTAGTCGAGAGTTTTTGGTCAATATATATATATAACCCGTTTGCGTTGAGAAGAACCAATCAAGGGAGATACATTACACAAACTCTCGCCGGAAGGAATGGTGGAAGTGAAATCTCCGGTATTTGTTTTTTCACTTCATATATCCATTATTCCCTGCCATGCTTCATTTAGCTAGTGTTCCCGTAATGGGGTGTGTTCATTGTTCAAGGTTTTTGCCGAAAGTGGAGCACCGGCAAGTACACGAGACTATGGAAAATGGTGAAAGCAGGGTGGGTATTCAAAATGGAAAGTCAAATTGCGAGAACTTAGTTTGATGTGCTTTGTGAAAAAAGCTTTATTTGTTTCCTGGATGGAAATTACATACGTACTTTGTAAACACTGTGCCGTATGCAAACACTCATAATCATAATTACACAATCTTTCCGTTCTACATTGGACCGCTGGAGGGGAGGAACAAAATAAAGAATGGGAGAAGGAGAGGCTTGTTTCTCAAATTTTAAGGGGGAATGAAAGTAGAAAAATTGGAGCGTTTCTGGATAATTATTTGGTCTTATATGTTTCGAGAAGGGTAAAATAAATAATTGATTGAAAAATATAAATTCAGTGTGTGAGGAATGCTGGATTTAAAATATGGCTACAGACAAAAAAAATGGTATGGTATGGTAAAAACAAAGACAAGTATGGTAAAAAAAACATATATGCTTGCAGTAATACTGTGCAAAAAATGTAGAACAATAAAGCATTCTAATATTTACCCTGTGCATAAAAAAGGTCGACAAGTTACCAAAAAGTAGTATATATTGTAATTGTTGCTCAACTCCAACCCGCATATTCCCAGCGGCAGAGGCAATGCTAATGATACACAGTTCGTTCCAAACTTTTTCCCCAAGTTTTCGGATGGAAAAGTGATACGTACCCAAGAGATAAGGTACCTACCTACCTCCATCTCATACATCTAACCTTTCGTATCCTCCAAAAGTATCTCGCTGAGTGGATAAACTCTGTCATGTGGAAAGGACAAGAAGGACACGGTGATGACGATGCAATGTCGAAACATCCTGAACATCCAGCACACAAACATCTCATTTGGAATTTATCTGGAAGTTTATTTTCCCGGGGAATGACGTCATCACATCAATGATGCTAACGGGGATCTGCATGTGGAGGGGAAAGTGTACCAAGAAGATCATTTTTTAAGTTCCAGTTCCAAGTAGGACAGAAGAAGTCAAGGTTCACTCGTTTCATGGGGACAGTGAGGAATTTTGGGGAAAAGTCTATGGAACCCTTTATCCAGGTTTGTACAAAGTACCCCATAGACTAGACCCTGGAAAATTGAGAAAAATATAATAGACAAATGGGATATGTGTGCTGCGTAAAAAGGTATACGAACGAGGTGGTGAAACTGGAAAAGTTACAAAAGGGATATGACGTCAATCCTCTAGGTTTTGCCCTTTTTTGTATTCCCCATCCCAAGTGATATACACGACGGTATACAACACCAAATATTGTAGAAAGAAGATCACATAATTTTTCAGAAGGGGAAAGTGGCAATCCAGCCTTGAAGTCTATGCTTTCCTTGGCCTTTAAAAGTGCGAGAATCTCTTTTGGAATACGCACATGGTGTATGTGCCAATGCACAACTAACAAGTTGCGTAACGTTTTATGTATCATGGATGTTACGCACATTGGGAATGGAATGACGCTCGTGGGGAAATGATGATGCAACTTGGGTGTTCCGAGGTTAAATGTACGTATTTTTTAGTACTGCCGTCCCAGTGCCAAAAAAGGCCAACGACCCAGATTTGCTGGAAAGGGTGGCTGATGAGAAAATGGTGTACCCTTGGATTAAAATGAGCTCGTAACTCATGCCGACTTGACCGCAAAAGCCGCCTCATCATATATGTAATGCCCGGGAATGTATGGTGATAATGAAGCGATGCAGAAAATTAAAAACAAATTCGCTCTAGCACGGAAAAGAGGATTAGCGGAGTGAATTTAAAATCTGGACCGAAAGTATGTCCTCTAGCTTGGGGTAAATCTCTTGGGTCCTATTGTGAAAAATGAAGTGAAGCCGCGTAGAGCCAAAATATCTCCTTAAAGAAATTTTAGGCCAGGGAGAAAAACAGGACACAAATCTCCCTTCCTTTTTTTTAAAGTAACCCAACTCTCCAGCGGGAATGCATTACCACCTCAGTGAAACATTATGTAAAAAAAATAGCACACTGTGCATTTCTATTATTCACCCAAGCACAAAAGAAAACCTGCACTTTTTGAAGAATTGACGAAAAAACTTGCTGAAGAAGTGAGGAAACCACTTAAACTTCTTTGGAAAGGAAACTTGAGTTCTCATTTTCCATGAAGTCAAGTAATGGTCCCCGAAACCACTTTTAAGTTGAATGATGAAGCATTCTAAAAAAGGTAACTAGTATAGCACACAACTTTCCCTCCTTTATTCGCACACCATTTTTTGGCCTACTTCTGTCCCTAGTCATGAGACGAACATTTGTCTTCCATTTTTTTCTCTGGAGTTGACACACCACGACACTGGAAACTGGGAGGTAGATTGTGGCCACAATTCCAAACCTATTGAAACGTAATGATAGCAAAAGTGTGGTCACACTTGGGTGAGCTAGATTTATGAATTTTCTGGCTACAAAAACCTATATTGTTATTCTCTACCGAAAAACCTGACTGCTGATTCGACACTGATATCACAAAAATAGGACGTTTTACAGGGAATTTATGCACAACGGTAGGTACCTTTGTAGTGTTTTCAAGTGCTCGCGAAAATTCTCCCAGGAGAATATAGGGAACCAGTGAAATATTGGGAACAATATAGGGCTACACGGGGTTTGGGTTTTTACACATTTAATTAACCCTAGACCTGAGAATGACACGTAACATTCAGAATTCTTTTTCGGTAATTAACTATATTTCTGTGGGAATGGGAGATAATTAATCAATACTTAAGTCAAGGTCTTTGTAGGGTAAATACTGCGAGGAAATTAATCTAGAAAGAATTAATATATTGATGTCAGCACTGGCGCCACTCCCCATTAAATATGGAATACAGGTTAGTCATTAATTTTTATGTTATACGAAACTCGAAATACACCAGCACCACGGCACCACCCACCCCCTCTGTCACATTTAGACTAACAAGGTTTCCTCTGGAAAAGTTGTAAAAAATGTACGCATCCCTTGCCATAAAGTGTGTGGCGTATGCAAATGAGAGAGTGTAAATTGTACAGAGAAATGCCATGTGGATATCTCGCTTTCCGGAATGACGTGCTCCACTTTTATTTTCTTGGGAAAAGCACACACTGAGAGAATGCCCATAAAACACGGACAAAGTTATGGGGCAGCCAACCAGTGGAACGCACATGGGAGCCTTGAGTGAAATAAGGGGTACTTGGATAATCTTGTGAAACGAGAAATACGTGATTCCCTAAGAATTTTCACCAGTGTTTACATTTACGGTACACACATGGAGCCCGACACAGTATGCTTGGAAAATGAAGCACACATGGAGGGTGTGTTTCATGGGGCATGGGTACCCAGCAAGACGGGATCGAGTGTTTTGTGCTGAAGCAGCTATATTATGATTCTTTTAGAAGTTTACTACATATTTCTGCGAGTCCTGTTACGCAATAATCAAGCCGGCAATCTCTAAAATAACTTTTGTTAGCAACACGAAACCAGTAATAATAGCGTTCAAATTCGTAACTTGTGCAGTTTACGAATATCCCCTCAACTCGGTTATAAAAAGGATGGGCATGCAACTAACTAATTATTCGCATACAATCTCTCCAGGTGGACAGTTAACACTTCAAAGCGCTATCGATTCTAATCCGGGACAGGCGAGAGAGGATGAGAGAGTAGCCAAAGGCGTAGCATTAATCGTCTCTGGCTTCAACCGGCGTTGCATACAATCCTCCACTCGATCCACCAGTATGTTTACCCTTGTGAAGTGCACAACCCTGACTCCATATCTCTCTCACGCTTCTCCTTCCTATTGTGTAATGTGGCACAAAATAAAAGAAACTCAAATACTTTTGTACTCACTGTTGTTATGTAGGATGGGCTGGAACGCCACTCTTCTCGGGATTAAAAAACACAGCAGACTTCCACTCCGGCTTTTTCCTCCGTACCCAACAAAATCAGAGGGCTATGGGGCGGATTTTCCTGAAATCAAAACAAAACAGGATTTTCCATTACATTCCAGATTATATTGGGGCACTCACATTCCACGAGTGGTATGCACTTTGCAATTTGTTATAGCTTTCGAGGTGTGCCAGTCTATTACCAGAATATCAATCTACATATCACACAATGGCGGGGAGGAGAGAACCCGAGAGGAGAAAGCATGTCAATTAAAGTTCCGCAGGAGAAAATGGCTTAAAGGGGAAAATATGTGATCTTTCCGAGCTTTCACAGACTGCCTAAGTAAATACCAGAAAAATTGATGGGTGGTGGTGCGGTGCCTAAGTGTAATGAATGACACGTGAGTGACTTGCTCCAAAATAGGAACTATGAAGGTGAAACTTTTCACGGCATTTTCACCATTATTAATATCAAAATTAACTTTTCCCTCTGAATACCTCATTTTCCGAGATTTTAGCTAAGCCTTTTCTACAGTTTGTTCACGCACGCAAAAACTTTTCCGCTGAAAGTTCCCCAGAAACTCGCGGGTCTTACGCGGCTCGGGTATAATAGTATTATCAGAAAAGTGTTTTTCGACTAGCTTTGGCATTGGACTGGCGTCCAAAATGAGAAAACCCGTCCCTCCTATTTCAATATTAATGCACCCGTCGATTTGTTTTTATTAGGACACACCATCCCCCGAAGAAAAACAGTTTTTTAAGGTACAAAAATTTTAAGTATTCTCCCTATCTCCCGAGAATATTTGAAAATCCCATCAATTCCAACCTGAGAGTGCCAGTGTATGGAAATTTTTGGGAAAGTTTGCTTGCCTCGGCTTGTTCCTCGGTTTCCCCTCTGGCATCTGTATAAGCTTCTTTAGACATAACCACCCTGAGAAAAAGTATCACTTGCGAAAGTAGATACCCAAGAAACCACATCTCAAGCACACACACACCAGCTGTACGAGTAGTGATAGGAAGGAAAATCTAGTCTTTGGTCGTAAACCGCAAGTTTAATTCCACCTAAATCGTTGCCAGAATATAAGGATAAGGAAGGACAGAGTGATCATCGGTATCATCCCCACGAAGAAAAAACTTGAGCACATTTTCTATCTGAAGTCACCAGACTCCACCTCTGGAAGTATAGTATTTAGGACAAATCCCGTTGCTTCTCCGCTAGTACCATTATTGTTACGCAATCATGTCAACTTTGGTAAAACGAAGAAAACCATGTCAGCAAAAAGGGACACGGCAAAACAGCAAAAACTTACACACACACACACAGACTCTGTTTTATGAAAATTCGTAATGAATATCACGCTCTAGTCTCTCCTTGTCTGTGACGGAGAGAGAGAGGGAGAAACAGCGTGAAGTTTGGAAAATGTATGGGATGTGATGTTTTATGCACGGAGAGTAGATACAAGAAAAGTAATAATACTAAGGCCCCCGCTGAGTTTGCCACTTTCCCTCAAACTGTGTGAGAAAATACCAAGGGAAAACGACAGTGGGATGAATGAACCGTCATAAAAATAGCCGTACACGGCACGCCATTATGGGCACGCCGTTGAGTATGTAAAGTATGAAAAAATATTGTGTACATTTTGAATTTCAGGAACCACGAAAATTTTTTTTGTGCAATACAAGTTTTAATGGCAAATAGCATTAAATGCGGGGGATGTGAAGCAATAACTTATTTTCGGAGAATGGCTGAAGAAAAGCGGGTTTATGGTTTATTATAGGATTTGAGGGTGGAATGGATAAATAAAATGTGCTTTTGAGATATTTATGTAGTCATAATCGCATCAATATTATTACAATTTTTGCAAACTCCCCACAAGGGAGAATATACAGCAACAGTCGGCGTGCATATTAGATTAGGAAACTGATATTGCTCCGAGGCTGAGCGAGGTAAGATAACTGTAATAATAATCATAATTCCAAGTCCGTGGGGTTTCCAGGAAAAGCCGGGCTTGCAAGTACACGTCCTCCGTGGCATGTATTGGAGTGCCAAATCAGGGTCTCTGCTGCTGTAGCCCAGCGTTCAAGACTCAATGAGACATATCATTGGAAGGATGATACTCCTTTTTCCATCTGGAAAAAGTTGCAAAGTCACGACTCTCCTGATACAACACGACATTATCATGCATGGTCTCATATTGTGAACGATGTCTTCCAATATGTGTGGTTTGCTCCAGTGGGTTGAAAACGAGTTAGAGGTTCGTTACTGTATCATTTTCTCGATGGAGGAGATGGGACCTCCATAAAAATCTTTTTCTAGGCAGACATAATCATATCGTATTGGAAAAAGGCACAGATTGTGTAAATTCCGTGAATCCATGTAAATTGTATTGAAATCAAAGTGGGGTCTGGCCTGGTCATTATTGACGATGTGATCATATATGTTTTCACACAGATTATGGGTTACCCCCAAAAAGATGGAGGTTTCACTGGAAAGGGATCGTGTCGCAAAGAGGAAACAACAGGATGAGCACGCACAAAAAATAATAGATAGGGATTTGGAATTGGAAAAGACACATGGACGGAACGAACATATGTGATATTTCCAATTTGTGGTTTGGGGGAGGACGTGTAGTCACATTCAAAATCGTGAAGAAATGAGCAGGCCACAGATAGGCTAAACATTATAGGAATTTGGGATGTTCTAGAGAAATATGCACATGTAGGGAATGCAGTCATGATCCGTGGATATTTACCGGGATTTATAATTAATTTTGTTTGGTGTTAGAAAATGAAGTGACCCATTCAAATTATTATTCAGAGAAAGCAAATTATTGAAAATATTGCATTTCTAACGTGTATTGCTGTATCAATTGAATTTCTTATCGGCTTATTAGTACCGATAGTCTAAAGATGTGGATATTTATTTCTAAAGTTTTTAAAGATTAACATCAGATTTGAATTGCATACCATGTGCCGTCCGAAACGTCATTCCATCCGTTCTCAGTTCTTGATAACTTGTATGCCACGGTGTGTGTTTTAGGCATCATATTATAGAACTGACAATTCCTCTTTCTCTCATTATTACATAAAACTATTTACTCTCCTATATTGACCTATACACATCAACTCCTTTGCATTTTGCTCCATGAATCCCTTGCCAAAAAGCCGAAAAGCACCCCCAGAGTAACTATACAAAAAACTTTTTTTGTATTCTGAATTTGCGTGGTTGGCTTACTCCTCGCAGGTTCTCCATTCACAAAAAAATACTTTTCTCGTTGAAGCCTCTCCAGGAAAAAAAATCTCCCTTTATAATCCACCTTTAGGATCTTCCCGTTTTTATAAATGACGAGGGGAAAAAGGATGCAAAGTGGGAGTTTGGAATATTTTCAATATTTGTGCCAAAAAGCAAGCAAGCGTGCTATTCGGAAGACAACTTTCCCTTCTTCCTCCAAGAAATACGGTACTCCACTGCACTGCATTGGAGTGCTGCACACCATTCTTTATAGGGAAAAAACTTTACTTTATTTGGCGAGAGAGGTGTATACCCGTAAAGGCATGTGGAACGGGGCATCTACGTACGTAGATAACAAAAAAAACCTCTCAGCATATCGTCTTTACCATCATATCGTCCAAGTCCCGTAAAATGGGACCGTTTAAATTACTGAAAATTCCGTTTCTCCCTGCATACAAGTCGTGGATCTCGAATCGAATCTGGAAAATGTAGAACTTCTTTGCAAGTCAAATGAGCAATAGGGGAAAATGGGAGTAGTTAAAAGTTATATAGAACTTTTAAAAAAACGTGGCAAAAAGGCGTTTTCCATTTCACGTGGATCGTTCTAAAAAGCAATTTGATTCCTTATGATTACTATCAAGACGTTTGTGCTGTAGAGCCTTTTCAAATCTTAAAGCATTTCCCTCAGTAATTAAGGCACTTTGAGTTTTGACCTTTTACTACTACTTATCGTTAGTCTTATTTACAGTGCTCTCTGCTGCTGCTGGCTGTTTCGCAGCAAAACACGTTGTGAAAGGGGCATTGACAAAGGGAAGCAGAAATATATGGCAATTTTGGAAATTGCACTTTTGCAAATCACACCCACTCTCTGCGGGAGCTCTCCATCATCATCCAAATCTGTGAGAAGGGTTTTGTGACAAGTGAAAACAAACAGTCTTATACATTCTTGAAAAGGGATCTTTTTCCTCAAAAAGAAATCTGGTATGTACAAAAAAATGAGTGATATATAGCGTTGGCCCAAAAACTAGGAAGAATAATCCAGTGAAAGTATTAAACCAACAAATGCTATTACATGCTCTCATTCTACTTTGCAAAACACTGCCTTCCTCCACGTACGTAACGTAACGTATACTCCACACTGCTCCGCGTGGAGTGTTGTGTATGTGCAGGAGTATATGTAGAAAGTGGAGAGAAGATCGATCGACGTTACTTGTCGGTCGTCGGCTCCACGCCCACCCACCAACACCGCCGCCACAACAGAGAATACTGAAGCTCACTCTCGGTCTCTTTTTCTCCCGAATCTGGACATGCATGGGTCCTTCCCGAAAAAAAATGCATCTGGAGCAGAAAAATGTGTAGCGAGTCCACCCTAAATTTTCGGTTTAACCCTTACAATGACTCTGAACTCTCGTTTTGGAGGGGTTTTAGAGTGAAGAGAAAAGATTTGAGGTCTTCAGCTTCAGCCAGTGATGGATTTCAGCTTTCAAGACAAACTGTGTGTGTGTGTGTGGATAAAATGACAAACTTGTTTTCCAAATCGATAACCCCCGAGTACTTCAAAGAAAGACAAAGGATTTTTAATGTAGTTGTCAGAGCGGGGAGTGCAGCCGATGCTAAAAATGAATCGTTACCACTCAATAATTTTCTGTCTCTGAGCTAATTCCATTGAAAGGTGAAAGGTGTATGCAAAATAGTGAAACAGGACGGAGGGAATGTGATTCCAGTAATGAGCTTTCCTTACTCGGTTCATTAACCCGTGACAGGTGGCTTTCATTTTTGTGCCAGCTTTCTCTCTTGGCACTTTCCGTCGCACAAAATGTTACAGGCTGGCTGGAGCTAGGAGCTATTTGGTTATTGAAATACGTTAACTGAATGGCAAATGGTGGTATCGCTTGTCATAACCCCAGACTTGGTAATTGCAGAAAATATTATTTCGTGGAGAGTGTGAAATAACTATTATTACATATTACGAGAGAAATATGCAATTTAATGCTTAATGAAAAAATTACGAAACAATTCATACCAGCATTCCGATCGTATTTCGAGCTGTGGACGCAAAAGGGTTTCCATTTTAATTGATTTTTGCCTCCTAAACATTTCCAGAAGAAGGGGATAATCAATATGAACTCACAGATATGCACTGCTACTACTGCGGTTTCCATTCCGGGCATACCAAAAATGTCTCCCTTGAACTCAAATTACGTGGCAGCTGCATTCATTCCTGTTACATAATATTTTTTTACGT
>JAANSN010001693.1:0-30736 GCA_036850665.1 Dicranocentrus wangi
TTTGCAAAAAAAGAATCAAAACTCGCCTTGTAAATGTATTGAGGAAAGTATCTCAGACTGCCCCATAAACCCTCCACACGATGACTACCGCATACGACCTTAAATAAAAAAAGTATCAAGCAATCAGGAAGCCTTGTAAACGTATTTCAATTTTGATCTTTATAAGAGATTTAGAACACAGCTTTTACGCTGAGTGGCAGTAAGCTAAGTATTTTCTAGTTTTAAAATCAGCGGAGCAATTCCTAATTGAAATTGACATCTCGATGTGGATATCACTAACTGGAAGGAAAGGGTTATTTTTTTTCCAGAGATATTTACTTCACTTCGTCAGTTCACGCACAATGATACATAACCCAATTACAATTGCTGTCACAGTGAAAATATCATTCAATCCTTGTAATTTTCTTGCTTCCCCACATGTGCAGTAGTTCGAGACGTTGGACTACTGAAGACTTATGAGTTGTCAATCAGAGTTCTTTCTGTGTATTTATTTTGTTAATGTATATCTTTTCAAGCTTACTCCAAAACTACACTTACTTATTTCAACTACATTTTCAAAACTGCTCAACCAATTCAACCCGTTTACAACCATTTCTGCCTCCTTCTCGACACACTACATAAATATAGCTTCCTCTTGACGAAACTCTTTTCGCATTCTCCAAAGTTTAGATCTTTTACCATTCAGACTCTTTGGCTATCAATTTTCTATACAACTTTTTATCAACCCTTCTGTGCAATTTATAGTGCATTTGAAGTACAAATGATTGCATTGCATATCATATTACAATGTACATTTTATATTGTATAAAAAATATGCATATACTCGTCAGCATTCTTTTCCAAGTGCATATAGCAGTCTCAAAGTTGAAGTGAATTTAAGACTTTGTGAAATCAACAGAATTCAAGTAGGCAATATCCCATAATATATATATATACCGCTCTGAAAGTAGAAGGATTTGAAGAAATTCGAAAGTACAAAAACTTTTTTTTGTCAATTCTTCTTGTATCCCTCGTTTCTGGAAACCTGTTATCACATTTCCTCCCGATGGTAAGCAACCGCCAGCGGAAACTAAACAGTTGAATTTTTATTGTACAAGCATGTGAGTGAATGCTTCACAAGGAGAAAATGAAACCGAGTGAATGAATAGTTTCAAGATAGTTGCAACGGCAGCAATCGCAATCGAATTCGTTTCCTGTCATTTCCCAATCTCCTTTTATACATGCCCACGACCGGAGGAGGAAGGGAGAGAAAGAGAGAGAGAGAGCGAAATGTGTATTTTCACTTTACGCAGTTACAACATCACATCACTATACAATAGTCAACTCGTCGTGAAACGGTTGATGGCACAATGCTAATACCTTAGTCATCACATATAACACCCAACTCCATCCCGGCAAATGCGACGCTATAGATTTGCTATAATCGTCGAATTGGATTCTCAGATTCGGGAGCGAATAAGCTTGGTAATCTAATACAATATAATGCATAATGTAATCTAATGCAGTGTAATAATGTAATGCAATAAGGCAATAAAATGGTACACTTCCTTCTTTTCCATTCTCTCCTGCTCCTATATCCTAGGATTTTTTTTAAAACCTGAATCCCTGGATCCTCCGTGCTCAGAGTCATTCTCTCCCCTTATTTATGAAACAGAGTTTGCTGGGATTCCCGAAATGCATTAAAATCATTCACATATCACAAAGGAATAACGTATACATATAAGGTCAACGACTAGTAAAAGTTAACCCAACTATAGCCATTGCGTCTATATAAAATGTGGAGTGTAGAGGAAAAGGCTCCTTTCACGACAACAACAAGACCGCCGCCGCCGTATATAACACCTTCTTTTAGGATTAATGTTGGTTGCAGTGCTGTAATAGTGCAGTAATGTTTGTAGTCAGCGGAGGGTGACAATGACAATGAGAAGGGAATGGGACAAGTTTAAACCATGTGTGAGTTCAAGATGGACTTAAGATGGACAGATAGAGAAAGCCTGTAGCAGCAAACCCAAACCCTGCCATTTTTTTCACCAGCTTATACCTTCCCTTTCTTCCTTTTCTCTCCGAGGACAACGACAAAACAAAGTCATGCCAGTTTTGCTGTAAAGAGAGCGAGAAAAAATCCAACTAGTAACTACATGCCCGTTCAGCAGTTCGTAGTAGCGTTAGAAGTGCACAACGTGTACACAGTTTTCCTCCCATTCTCCTTCTCGAGCATTTTCCCCATGAAACTCGAGAGAATTGGCTTTATCTATATAAATTCTTGTACGTGGAAGAGGGAAACGTGGAAGGAAAACTTGGTCCGACATTTTTAGGATTATTATTCCTATGAGGAGTGACAGCCACTTTCCCCCAAGGGAACCCTGTGGCTGTCCTTTGCTTCCTCCAAAAAGTGTCTGCACTCTAGTTATACGTAAGTGCAGACGGAGACGAGATAAGCGAAACAGAAAACACTGGAATATACTTATTGTGTGAGGCTGGGAAGGAAGCTAGAAAATCTACGCGCCAGTCTCTTCGGATTTCCAGTATTTCATACAACAGCAACAGCAGTACAGACAGAGGAGTATTCTGCCTTGGTGAATTTTCTCCGTTCTGTCGAAATCTTGACATAAATCGGATCCACATTTGAGGGCCGAAATGGGCTAAAAAAAGATTCATACTTTCGATTTTGAGAACAATATAGCACAGGCCATATAGGAAATTTCAGTAATGCATTTTGGCCCCTTTTGCAATGGAAATTTTCAAAATCCTTGTCAAGTTTGTCCTTTCTTGTACCTAGTCAGCAGAGCTTGCAGAGCTATTAACGAAATTATTTTTGGAGAAATCTCATAAACAATAGAAGATGATGCGAATGAATTGTCAATATAGCGGGGAAACCTTGTAAACCTTGTAGCAGAAAATCGCTTCAATTGTGTGTGCATTGTTCTATGCCTGCTTGCATGTAAGTATATAAGACCCTAGAGGAAATTAGATTGTCTACCAACCAACCCCAGCTCACCAGCAGCTCGTGATGATGATGTGATGGTGATGAATACAGCTATTCAATTTCAGTGCCCTTGTCAATCCCAGTAGTACATGGGGAATGTGTTAATCTCATAACGGAAATGAGTTGCCTAATGCGTAAAATGATGAAGTAAGGGATATATTCTTCTTGAGAGCGAAATCTAGTTACGTCAAATTTCAAGGAATGTCACGAGAAAATGAGATGCCCTATAAGTAGTACAACATGGTAAGTGTCACTGTTTCCAGATCCTATCACTCACATTTCCTAAATCTATTGTCCATCTTTTTTTATCAAAGGGAAGGGAGCTCTCTTTTCTAAGAAATCTATCAGCTGCTTGACAAAGTAATGGTATTTATCAAGGAAACAGAGATAATGGACAGGGAATTAGATGAAAACCTTTTGCATTCAATTTCAACTCCTCTTCGCCTTTCTCCCACCAGCGAACAAGCCAGCAGCCTTTAGGCTTTACAGCAAGGTGGACAGAAATTGGACAGGGTCGCACAGTAACAGACTCTTTGTTTCACGCCACTCAACAGAGTGCTACGAAACTGGATGTTTCTTCTTCACTCTTAGATAGACGGGAAATAGAGAAAGAGAGGTGTGTGTTGTTACGTCCACGTCCGTACAAGACATGATAAATACTACATGCTCAAAACTGAGTTAACATATAGATATTCAATGGAGCTCGGTTTTACCCAGCAGTAGCAAGAAACTCCTGAAATGAAATACAGGAAAAACAAGAGTCAATCACTAAGCCCATCTGCGCGAAGGAATCAACTGACCACATAACCCTGTAAACTTTATATACACCACATTTATTGGACGGGGAAAGGGGAAAAGAAAGGTGAAAAAGAGCATCTGCACTTTTGTACATGATTCGATATGTAACAGATCCCTCTAACAGGCTTATCCGAGGTGTCTACCAATCTACCACTCCACATAAAACTACTCCACGAAACTTGTACGCCGCATTTGATCTGGGTCGTGTGGCATTAATTCATTTGATTTAGTCCATGCCTCGAACGAACCTACACGCTAGGAGATAGGGCCACCTCGTTGAATTTTCATGTGCCAACACCACCACCGCTGACAAGACCCACCATTCTAATCCACCTTTTTGCATTTAGATCAGTTTTATGCTAGACATCAAACACTTGCTAAGTAATGTTGATCCACTGAGAGAAGCGAACCAATACTTTTTTTCATCCCCTCTCTAATAAATGCAAACCAAGAAGAGTAACGAGTAACCCAATATGATCCCCGTGTGGGCATTGCGCTTTGTTTTCAGCCTTGTTTCTGGTGTGCGTGGAGAGATCGCACGATCGCAAGTATAAAAAAAGGGATGGTAAAAAACCGCCTGTATTTGGACACATATATTAAGGTCTTAGTTATTTTCATGGAATCAAAAAGTATTAGTGTGGGGCGTGCATGGTGAGAACGGGAACACCACACACATACTCCGTGACTTAATCCACCCTGGCAATATGTGTGCGTGCCGAAAAGGGAACAGCTATATACCTAATAACTTAACAAATATATATAGGCTGCTCCCTATATTTGTTTAGTATGATTATTGCATCTCTCTGATGATTGCACTGGATTAACTTGGCTCAGTTCACTTGAAAGATCTGTAATAAGCAACCGAGGGGAAAATCATTGGCCCATCAACAGCAACAAATGCGGGAGTGAAAGCTGTAACATGAGCACCCTATCTCCCCCTATGTCGTGTACTTTATATACACAGTTTAGAAGAAATACTTCATTTTCACTATATTACAATTTATATGTGAAGGTTTTTCTATGCTGATTATGGCTCACTCACTGCAAGGGTGATGCGAACTCGTTTGAAAATTTGATATCCCATAAGAGCATTCATTTAGCATAAATTACAGTTTGAAATAAAAAATAAAGCTACCATAAAAAATTATAGTTTTTGTTTCTGCCGCATAATTTTCTTAGAAAACGCATTTTTCGACCTCGCAGCGCAAATAATACTATCCCCGTCAATTAATTATTTATTATTTAACTAACAAGTGCAAATAAACAACCTCCAACCTATAAAAACAAAGTGTGGTGTGGTGAAGGATCACTTTGTTTTCAAACTGTTCCACTTGTCTTCAAAGAAAGCAAACGAATTTTCTTTTCTTGATGTTCCACGACATTTTACAATTAACTTGCCTTTGGTTAGCACGCCAATCCTGGTTATACCTCTAACCATTATTTTTTTTGTAAAAGACGAAAAGAATGAAGTCTGCTGCCATATATACAGCTGTCTTGCATTGTGTTGCATCAGAGATACGTTAGACCTCCATTATTACACGGTTGACATGTCATCTCGCCTTTCCGTTAATGACGATGATGATGATGATGGCGATCACAACAAAAAAACTAAAAAGAGGAAAAGAGCACGGGAGCAAAGAGGAGACGATGATGGTGACACAACAAAAGATAAAAAGGGAGAAATGAGGACGAGCTATTGCTTGGAAAAACGAGTAGACGAAAGGTAATCTACTTATTGATAATCCTTTCTGTCATCCATCCATGAGGCTTGACACAAAGCTCTCGCCCGTACTCTGTTACATTACAGGGCTTTGTTTAACGGGAATAGTACCGAGAAAAGGAGAACCGGAAAAGCGGAACCGACCTACAAAAAATAATACTGCTTTGTCTCCTCTCTCTCTCTCTCCTCTCTCTCCCGTCGCTTCCTTAGCTTGCCCGATGTGTACTTTTCACTATATATATGTTCATATGGCTGGCTCTCTGCTGGTATATATTACAGCAAAGGTATATGGACGAATCATTCTGGCTCTTTCCCATCGGAATTACGTATTGTCTTACCAGCTCACTGTCACAAAAACTGAACGTGCTCTGAGCCTGATGAGGATTTATGTAGAGCTTCCTTATGTATGTCAAATGCTTTGCTTTGCATCAATGTTCCAGCTTAGAATTCGTGTTTCGTAGGGACCATTGTTGACCCGGCTCTAAGGTTCGTTTTGAATCTGTCTTGCAGATAGTAATGAAAAAATACGGTCAAAACGTGGCCCAATCGTCCAATATTTTGGGAGAGAGGAAAAATATAAACAAAATGTGCGCTACACAACACGACGTTATTACTGTTGTTGAAAGTCAACAGAGTCTGAATGAAAATTGGCACCTTATAATGGCATTAGAAAATATGGTTTGTGTTCAAACTAATTATCGGCGACAAACAAATAGGAATAGCGAAAAGGCAGAAATTACAAAGATGCACGCATTCTATCTGGCAGATGCGCTATGTAGTAATGTCGTT
Organism: Dicranocentrus wangi; assembly: GCA_036850665.1. Lineage (NCBI taxonomy): Eukaryota > Metazoa > Arthropoda > Collembola > Entomobryomorpha > Entomobryidae > Dicranocentrus > Dicranocentrus wangi. The sequence goes on from JAANSN010001693.1 coordinate 6,294, forward strand.
CTTTTCTCGAAATAGAGAAAGCGTGTTCTCTTAACGCGGAAAAGAAAAACTATGCAACACAGCACAGTAGTGACCAGAGCGGGAGAGAAAACAGTCGGCACGACCGACGTCCATGTCCCTAAAGAGTCGTTCTACCTCTATGATATATGCATAGTTTTTACGTCGAACAACCTTAAACACAAAATCCTGTACTAAGATAATAGTGTAGGTATGTGATTCTCTTTAGCGAGTAGGATAATGCGAAGTGAATCTTATAATTACAATCATTGCCACTTATAATTGTAGTATTGAAACAATGCTTCAATCACGCTTCACTTCAATATACTACTTGGATTTATTTCTGCATTTCATCCTGTTCGTCAACAATCAAATAGAAATCAACAAACCCAGCAGAACCTACCAAAAGCCAGTTAGTTGAGGGACGGAAGATGCACATATTGAGCTTCCCGAAACCACTTTTCACAATATTACAATAACAATTCTGCATCTGCAAACTGAAGCTCAAGGTAAGTAATAATAATCCAAACTATTCCTGGAACCGGAAAAGACAGTTTCCAGAACGCAAAGTGAAATTCGATGTTCTCCAAACCAAAATCCGACTTTTGAAAAACAAAGCTCTCATAAAATGAAATTCACTGGGGGCATTACGAACGAAGAAGCAGCTTTAAAATGACTGCTTTTGTTCTCTTCCCAGCAAAGGCCATAATGGAACAGCTAGCTTTATGCTATATTTTTTCCAACGTATATATTTTCCTCAAGTAAACCCCTCATGTCTATAGCCTATTGGGCCCGTGTTATATCCCGGGCGGAAGTGGGTAAGTCGATTTCATCACCGTAAATTCCTACACGATACCCTTTATGTCTTTAGGTTATGATTCTTTATTCTTTCGTTGCGTGTATGCTTTCCCAAGAAAAAAAAAATTCAGAGGATCGTGGTAGCATTATATCAAGAAAACTCCAGAGATCACTATCCCACGCATATTTTTATTAAGACGAATACGTCCCATGACTTCCTCCGTCCGTACCAACCTACACATGAATACATTTTTTTTTAGAAGAAAGGCGGAGGAGCAGGAAACCCCTCGTCTCCTCTACTACGTACACATTTAAAAACATAACCTAAAAAATAACTTACAAAATGCAAGAACAATGTTTCACAGAAACTCTTTAGGGAATTGACTACTTCGCCGTTATCTGTATACATAAAAAAGATGGTGTGTGTGTGTGCAGCGGCTGTCTGTGAGCATTCTCTATTGTTCACCATTACGGCGAAACGCTATTGGTCTGGGGGTTTCCTTGAATTGAAAGTCCTCCCTCAGCTTTTAGACATAGCTGGGGAATCGAAAAGGTTACGTTACGACGGAGGAGGAAACTGAAAGACTACTACACATTTTTTCATCTGAGAGAGGATATCCTCATTTCTCTTGGAAAACAACTATAAACTTTGAACTTTTCAATATAATAGAGAAGCCATTAAAGGAGAATTCCATTCCGCAAACCAAGCACTAGAATACACCAAGGGTTTAATGGGATAGTGCATTAAAAGGTGCATTTCAACTGCATTTGGAATTTTTTAATATACCTTGTCCCAATATAATATACTCCGTAAATTCCATTTTTGTATTGATGCACATATATCGGTAAGGTAAAACATATGCGCTCTCACGCCGACGGCTTTTGTTTGAGTCATCAATTTTCCCAAGCCTGCCTTGAGAGATTCGTAAAGTGCAACCTCTTTTTACATCTTCGCTGTTGGGGCTCCCGTTGAAGTGGAAAGCGAGAAGATGATTTTATGGTTGGAATGTAATGCGATCCATGAGAAAATCGGAAAGAGGATGGGGAAAATTGAGGGGGATGTTTTCCTCGGTAAAGTGGGAATATCAAAAACATTATGATGATTACGGGGAAAGCTGTTAACGCAGTTACATTACAACACAACACAACCACCCCAAAAACCCCCAACCCTAAACCACACACACACACACACACTTGTAATGCCACAAGCGAAACTTGGTATACAATATACAACAACGCAACGGCACAAGCTACATTATAATTATATTTGGAACATAGAATGTTTATGTAACAATGTGTCAAAATTCAAGATGTGCTGTAGCAATTCCGAGCGAATAACGTAATCACATCAAAAGTACTACAAGGATGCACTTTACTCCCACAAATACCTGAAACCCAAACGAAACTAGGACGCCACGATTTGGTTTCTACTCACTTTAAAAAACTGTTATTAAACATCAAATGTGTCGTATATGCTAAATATCTGTAGAAAAACTGAGGGTTTACCAGGTACATATGTGCACCATATAGTTGGTTTTACTTTAGAGTACTTTCCCTCCCACGTAACGAAAAACCAGCAGCATGGAATTCAGGTAAAAGGAGCACACACGTTCATACATTTACTTACACTCAGTTCCAACTAAAATATTATTTTTTTTAAACTACAACTTTAGCATTTCATTTCTTTCATTACAAATAAGTTGTTAGCCTACTTACTGACTTAAGAAACTGTAGTTTTCCGAGCGAGAACTGACAAAACGGTCAATGGGCATGTTGAAATAAAAAGCACAGAATATATGCACCCTACATTTGTTATGGCTTACAGAAAACAGAAACATTTGTTAGCACATTAAATTCTTATATATATTTTACCCCTACAGTGTTTCCCACTGATGATGAATCAACTGCCGCTAGGGATTCACAATGACAAAATGATAATACCTTTTCCCTTCCCAAATCTCAGACTTCATAATTTAAGAAGTTCTTAATGATGTCCTCATTTCTGCAGTCTACAGGGATGATGATGACTCAAGTCAACTTTCCTTCTACTACTCCTTCCTTCCTTCCTCCAAATCGTGTGTATTAGAAAACACTTGTGTGCAATAACAAGCAAAAAATGAAGTTCCTGCTGCATATATAGATGCCCCATAGCTATACTAATGTTATATGTTCCTCTACGCAGCTACTTCAAAAACTATTCTTCCCTTCTTACATCTCTAATAAAATCGAAAAGAAAAAACTACATGGTGCAATGCATTCATCCCATTTCCACTACTCCTTATAAGACCTGCTCCCCACCCCACTAACAAAATGTATAGTAATTGTTAAAGCAGTGTGTGAGACTCTTCAACTATTCAACCCTTTCCCTACACTTTCTTTTCTTTTTACTTTTTTTGGTTTACTCCCAACTACTGCAATGCAAAAGTGTGTAGTTCACACACAAACATCCTCTTCATAGACATAAGTTCAAGTAATTGGCTAAATTTTTACATGTCAGTCAGCCTTTTAGCGATGAAACAAGTCACAAGACAAAAATGGAACAAAAAAAGAACTTGTCTCTGATGAATTTAAGTATGTGTACAACTAAGCAGTCCCGCTATGTACATAAAAACACAATGAAAGAAGGAACGAGGAAACTTGCAAGAATTTTTTTTCCTCAAAACTTTGCATCACCACTTCCCATTCCCATGCATACCCATTTTTATATACCTGCCTTGCCTATACCCCTTCCCCTTTCCCCCGGATTGAGGAGAAAAGGAGGTTTTCACTTTTTACGTATCTTCCCATCTTCATGTTATACATAGTTATATACAATACTTGTTTCGGTGTTGTGCTTTTTCCTTGTTTGTCCCCCGAACTTCTCTCGTCAGTTGCTCGCCTTCTTTTCAACCCGGACAATGCTGCGCCTCTACCTTCGAATCTCTTCACAAAATTATAACGAATGAATATATACGAGGTCTATATATACTTCATTTTTATCTCGCCATCGTCTCCAACACGAAACCCCGGAGAAACATAGGAAACAAAACGGGCCTTCTACGCAATAAGTAAAAGGTCTACGTGCACTACTATAATGGAAGATAAAGTTATTTGGGAGAAAGCCAAAGGAGGCAAAGTCCCAAAATATAATGATTATTAAGGGACACACGACGAACGGACGGAACTCTGTGCAATCCTTGCGTAACTTTAGTTGTCTCTCTCTCTCTCTCTCTCTATCCTCCCTCTCATTTCGAAATATGTAAAGCATAAGCAGCAGTCAGTACCCTGTTTTGCAAGGATATTTTTTATTATAATTTTATACATTTTCCACTTTAGCCCCATCCCACTTGTTTTGCTCTCCTCACTATAATTTTTGCTCCCTTTGTAGTATTATCATATTTCTGGGCTGTGAAAAAGGCTGCAACGCAACTAGAAAGCAACGTCATCATCAGGAAACCTCGTAACACTATCCGCTATAAAGACGACCGTGTACGTCGAGGTGTGTATACATTTTGTGTATCGACAGAACTTTTTATTATTAGATGGACTTACGCTAAAAAAATATTTCAGTTTCTCGCTTTTAACCAAAATGCATTTGTACCGTGTAGGCTTGTGTCGTCGTGTTTCGAAACGAGCTGAAAATTGGTTATACTCTGGGCTCTCTGGGCGGACAAAGTAGGAAAGCCAGAGAGCTGTTGACGCTTTCGGTTGCTTCATCCTTTCCCTTCGTCGACGTCTATTCACTTTGTTGTCTTTGCTTTCACCTTCCTTTTTACTTTCACAGCTCGTCCTCGCCTGTCAACTCTTGTCTTCCTTAAGAAATAATAAGTTTACTGTTTCCCTTTTACGCGCAGAAAAAAATACAGACGCTGCTGGCTAGGTGAACTACCTTGTCTCATATTTGTCACTTTGAAAACAACGCAAGGAGAGGTGATCCTATAGAGGTGGACTTGAATGAGTATGTAGGTTCGCCAAATTTTTAGTTATCGAAATACTCCGCTTTCCACGACGTATTTCTTACTTTAAGATTACTAAATACCCTAAACATCAGCGCAGCCAAACTACGACCTACTGTTTAAAATTATATGATGTTTGTGTAAAAATTTCTCAAATGACGTCGTCCGTCAGCACTATAATATGGAGTTCTTTGTAGATGAACATGCATCTACGACACCGGTGCGGTTGTGTTCTATTTATTCAAATGCACTTCAGATACTTTGGCATCAAACAAAAATTGGAGCTATTCAATTTTTAGTAATTTAGTAATTCATCGCCAACTAGGCAAACCTCAACAGGTTTTTAGTAATCAACACAATCAATTAAAAATCACCAAGATTAAATCAAGTCACCTATCGTGCTATAAGACTCACTTAAATTTTAAATAAAAGTGAGTGGTAGTGATCTTATACACATTATCAAGAGTCAAGATGGTATCATCTAATTTTTTGGTCAGCATTTATTTAGATTTCAAACGTTTTTAAATCCCGTTTGTTGACTTTCCGTTAACGGTCGTTGCATTATGAACAGTATTTCTGTGTCCGAAAGCCTCCTATCCCTCCCGTCAAGTGTTTCTTACCCAACTCTATAGGCTTTCTCGCTTAGGATACATACGGTATAGAGATGTGGATACTGAGGTACATCAATATTCGGCATCATGTTATTCTAAGATTTTCGTCAGATCGCCAACAGAGTAGATCATATCAGATTAAATACTTGGTCACCCGAAATGTCCACATTGCAACTGTCTTATTTCTTCGCCACAACCAACCCTTCAAGTTGGGATGGTTAAGAAAGGGAATTTTTTAGCTGTATTTCATCACATCCAGCATCCCCCACAGTGAAAGAAACAACGCAACGCACCACCCAAATATTAAACTATGCACATATATTTCCTTGTAATAGATGCTACACCGAATTTCGTTACTTTTGCTTCAAGGGGAAAATACCATCAAAGTTCCCTTTGTATTTTTTTATTTGGACAACAAAATGTAGAATACAAATACAGCGTATATTTTTTTCCACCCGAAGCGTACAGTGTAGTAGTCCACAGTTTTCGTAACATGCACCATAATAAAATGACCGACCATTTGAAAGTGTATATGAAGAATTGTAATATGTGCATATCAAAGGAGGAAAAAAACCATCCTGATCTTTCTGTCCACACAGAGGAGAAAAAAACACATTACAAAGGAGATATTGAGTTACACAATAATGCAAAAAGCAATATTCTACTGACATTCAAAATCCAACCGGAGGAGCACATAACCATTATATAAGAATAAAAAGTGGAAGGGAAAAGTGGAAGGAGAGAGAGAGAGAGAGGAACGCGGTGGGTTTTGTTGGCTTTGGATACTTGTGCGGTTTTCCTATTGTATCTCAAAAGGGGGAAAAGTGTGTACAAGAGATTCTTCCGAGAATCTATCATGATATGATGCGTTTACCGTTCCCACACACAAAAAGGATATTACACTATTGCTTTTTTAAATTTATATTCCATAACATTCTTACATGCTCCTCATGTGTACACACACACATTATTTCTCCAGATGTAGTACATGAGTGGAGAGGAAAGCCCGGAGCAAAAGCTGTTATAAATGCGGCTTCCTTTTTAGTGTACAGCATTTTTTTGCTGTCTTTGTTCACCAATGAATATACATTTTTTCGGTGGTGTTATATACTTATATATAGCAAGTTATGATGATGTTGATCGATAGGATCCCCTGAAATATATATGGGGAGAGCGGGAGCATGCTAAATGTTGTATGTGCGTACAACTTCCCGTCGGCTTTGACTAAGCGAAGCAAATAGGAAAAAGAATAAAATAATAATAATAATATATGATCACTGGTGAGCGGCACAATGTATATGCGCTATTCAACTACATTATGGGAGAAACAGGAAGCATATTGTGCTAAAGATATATATAATATAATAGTGACGAAAGGAGTAGAAGATGGATTCATTCGGGCTCATATGCTTTTGTGGATTCTTCTTTTGGAGCTGGGGTTTCACGAGCAACAAGCGTAGTTGTAGTTGAATGTGTACATGTTTATGCAGTAAGGGACTGCGTAATATTTTATGATCTGTACTCAGGAAAGGGATGAGACGATGATGGGGAAAGGAATAATGCAAAAATGATGAATGCATCATAAAAACCTGCTGCCAGGAAAAATGTGTGGCCGTTGGCAGCAATCCTGATGCAACATTATGCATAAACAATAATACATCCTACCTTGCTTGCTACACGACACGACGAATAGGTAATATAAGAAACATGTAGACACTGTTTCGAGACGAGTCATTTCATAATTTACTTTGAAATGCGAGCAGAATGTGGAAGGTACATCGGAAACCTATTTAAAATACATTAATGACGTTTTTACCTTGTGTAAATGTATAATGTTGAACAACGACAATTCCAAAGACAGCCTTTCACATTGTTTCTTCATTTTCGCGAGAGAGAAGCATGTTTGAAATTCAATTTTGTCGTCAAAAAATGAATTATATACAGGCGTATTTTGTTTCATACAATTTGGAAAATAATGAAAGCGAAACCTCCTTCATTTTAGTGTAGCAAGAAGTTATTCTTTTGAAGTCAATAAATCCTTTCAAGTACAAAAATATATTGTCCTAATATTAAAATCCTTGCCATTCCAGGTTCACCATTTTTTTCGCCTTTATCTTTCCAAGCTTTTCACCCTTTTTTTTCTTTTTTTTTCATTTTCATATCAAATTCCAAAGACGGATTCCAAAAAATGAATGATGAAAAATGACATGTGATCCTTTTAAAGATCGAGAGAGAAAAACCTTCCTTTATGTATAGCACACTTGAATACCAACCTCTATATACTCGCACGATATTATGTACAATCGCACATTCACAAATAAAATCCTGTTTACTACATTTTCCCAAAGTTTGCTTGGCATCAATGTTGTTTTATTGCATTGCCTAACTTGCCATAAACAAGCTAAAAAATCGGGTTCCAATCGAAATGAAACCTCTTGTTTCCGGCGAACCCCTAACGTGCCAGGGTTCCTGGCTCCAGGAGCAAAAAGTATTACCTCCGTTTGATGGGAAATCAGAAATAAATCTTCTCTTGCGTAAACCCCAACATTTCGTTTTGATACTGAGAAAAAGTAAACATTTTTATATACTTTTCAAAATCAAATAAATATACGCTCCAAGTTGGTATTTCTTCTACCTTTAATGCCACTTTTGGAGCGCTGTACGACCATGAGTAGCGTTTGATTTGAATAGTGTGTAGAGCGTATATAGTTGTGTTGATCCAGACAAAAGGGATAATAGATTCGTTTGGTATGAAGCATATGTAAAAATGATTTAATGAGCTTCTGAAAAAATCCTTCCCTCCCCTTCCGCTCTCCATACGCAGTTTTTACTCCCTCCTCCTCCTCCTCCTCCTTACCACCAGCTTTCACAAACGTTTATCCCATGCATATGAAATTTATGAATGGAAAGGGGGAAAGCCCACAGCTTATTCCTGCTTCAGCCGTAAATCCTCAAAAGCAAGGGATAAAATGTGAAAACATATAGCGCCCGCCCACGTTGTACTTTCCCATCTTTCGGTATTTCAAACATGATAACTGTCGGAGGGGAAAGTATCAAAACATTCCACGCACACAACGTTTTTGTGGACAAAATTACAATAATTATTTCTCACCGGATAAGAGTCGGGTAGGCGAGATTCAATACGGATTACTTAAATTGACGATTTTGGGAATAATAACGAAAAAGTAACAAGTGGGGATACAATTCAAGATTTTTGTGAGGTAAGCATCAGTTATCGATGTGGACTTCTCGCTTTTGTGGTTATACTTACCTAATAATGCATCAGATGCAAGGCTCGTATCTAAGGGAAGCTTGTACTACGAAAACCCTAGCCACGGACCTTGCATCATATGGACCTGTTATGGATCGCAGCCACGCGAAAATATTAAATAAACTATGCGGTATCTAACTCATGAAAATCGTGTGTATCCAATTGACAACCCTCGAAACTTAATGAAACGGAAAGTTAGAAAATATATTAATCCCGACTTTTTTCGCATCAGCAGAGTGCGTAGCTTAAAAATTATTTCCGGGATCGGAAGTAATAATCCATTTCTCACATAGATAAACATGATATCCTTCCATATCCTCCAGCCAACTTCTCCCCCCAACTTTTTCCAGTATTTCCGTATTTAAACTTTTGCCCAATCCTCCCGAGGGAGAGGAATGGCTCAAAATTGAAATGGAAAATACAATAAGAAACCGTTCAAGGGGAAATATTATTACTAACGTGTAAGTCTTCTAGCTACAAAGTTAATTTACTTTATCCTTTCATTTCCCGTATTTTTTCCTCTTGTTAGTTTTCTCTATTTTAAAATTACATTTGCGAGAGGTCCATTTCATGAATCGGATATTTGTCCAAGGAACCATCGCTTATTACCTACATCAACTGCACAGGAGCCGATTTCAAACTGAACCACCCCAAAAAAAATTATCCTTGGACAATAATAATACGTTTCGATTCTCATTATTTTAACAGTTACTCTTAAAATATACAGACACAACGCCCCCACACACAAATATACCGAGGGCAATCTCCAAAAAAGGAGTTGTCTTGTGACGCAATTTTAAAATAGCAATTTCCCGGAAATGCACCATCCAATTCGTCGGTATACCCTGGCTAAACGTTATAATAATATCCTCTAGATTGTGTATATCCTGTAGCAAAACTGACAAAAAAAAACTTTTCTCTTGACTGAATAGCTCTTGGTACCGCCAGGATAACATCACAGAAGAGACCTGGGAAACATTAATGTACCGCTTGATCTCCCTTTTTCTGTTTTCTCCTTCGACTTGGAGGCATTTGTACAAGGCACTAGGTTCTACACAACACAACCAACCCCGTGCTCTTTTGCAATTTTAATTTGGCTAATGTATCCCATCTCCTTTTGTTGCTACTTTTTTTCTCGCTACAAACACCGCTCACTCACTCCACTTTACACATTGCATTGCTAGACAGCCGTGCTTTTGCCAGCCATCACACAGTCTACCTACCTACCTACCTTTTCAAAAAGTCCCAAGGCAAACAAATGAACACACACGTTTTTGGAGATTTTCCAAAGAGAGTTGGGGAAAAAAAACTTTTTGTGTAATATTTATCATCAATGTATTGTGTAACGTGTCTAATATGGTAAAAGGCACAATTTGAACTTATATTGAGAGTGCTTTTTTTGCTTTCCCCGAAAAGTGGGTACTCTTGGATTTTTAATATTGATTGTGATTGACCTGAAAGGGTTGTCATTTTCGAACATTTATCCGAACCCTATTAGAAGCTAAAGGATTCAAAAAATGGAGATGCTGGGGATGTGCGTTCTTGTAAGAAAGGGGTAATGTTTTACGAATTTTGTCGATTAAGTTGTAGAAAAAACAGCAATGTTCATGTGCGAAATGAAAATACTCTACATTTTTCCGTAACAAAAACCCTGACTCCTTCCTTGCACATCACGAGTGAACCACCAACCAAACCCCAAGGAAAAGTTCATTTTTCCATAAGCCAAAAAGCAAACTTGTCGAGTTATACAGCCCCGAGGATAATTTTCAAGTGAAATATACGCTTATTCATATCTCATTCCAGCACTTCGACTTTCAGACTTTTTTTCTGCTCCTTTTGAAGATGCAAAATGTGTGCAATGTTCTTTGCCAGTTGAAACATTCACTTTTCACTATCTCCCCGTCACAGCTGCAAACCCTCAACTGGTTTCCATAATTATCATTAAATCATCACACTAATTAGCATTCCCCCTCTCTTCTCCACACTGCATCCTCCTCAATGCATCCACACACATGCTCACAGCTATAGTCGTCATCAGCTCACGTAACACAAAGAACGATCATAAATTACATGAATTTATTTTCCTCAAAATGCTCTCCTGGTAATTTCTCCGCCACTACCATATACCACCGTAATGTGAACTGGATTGGCTCTTTGTAATGTATATCCCATCCCATCCCATCCCCACACATCGCACATAGTAATTAATACTAAGAAAGCATATATTTCCTTTCCACTTTCACATCGACTTTTGTCCCTCTTTCATCTGTAGCTGGAAGCAATACATGTGTTCCTCTGTGTACCAAAGACATTTTAGCCTGATGAGAAAGCATCGATCCAGGAAAAATAATATGAAAAGCAAAGCAAACACCAGAGTTTATTACCAACGTCTAGGGATGTATTATTACAAGCTGTCTATTATACTCGGCATATATGCATTTACCAAAAAAAATCTACCTATTCTTATTCCGGGTATAGACTTATATTCACTCTCTCTCTCTCTCAAGTTTTTACACTCCCGTGCACATTGCACACACTCTATTATTATTTCTGCTTGTGGCAAAATGTACAAATAGCATACAACAAACGTGGTGGGGTAAAAAAAATCAAGCTCGTAGTCTCTCTCTCTCTCGCTCCTTTTCTGTGTGTGTGTGTGTGTGTGCATTGTTGTCAAGAGGGGAAAATAAGAGGAGAGATATATGACGATTGCCTTCTTATGTTGTGCAAAGATAAAGATGAAGTCAAGACTGGAGAGCATGTAGCATACCTCGCTCCTTTTACTCTCTCACTGTTCAGTTTCACGAAATTGCTATCGTTGTTGAAGCTCTGAGTAATAATAATAATATGCATAAACACTTTCCCTCCTCTCTCTCTCTCCCTCTCTCGCTGGTTGAAGGAAGAGAGTTGTATAAAAAAAGTGAATGAGTGCCTAAGGACTTTTTCACATATTTCATCTATTGTAATAATGCTAATGCCAATTCACCTCTTTTTCCTCTCCACTCTCCCATCTTCCTCTCCTTTTCTTAAAACAATGTGCAGCCCCGGAAAATGGGTGGTGTGAAGCACGCGTTAGACGCTAAACGTAGTGGGTCTAATGTTTAAAAAACTGTTTTGCTGAGCTAAGGCGGATATGTGTGCTGGTGGGCCTATGATGAGCTCGGGAATGTAAATTCAAAACGCAGGGAATTTTCTCGAGAGCCAGGAGAGCGTTTATCCTAGGAAAAAATCTTGATCCATCTTATTTGCATACATATGTAGTTGGCGGGGAAGAGCATATGTGAAAAATGTGAGTCCAATTTCAGCTGAGAGAGAAGAGGCAAGTAGACATTGAGAAATGAAGAAGTAAACCACATGTGTTCAAGAATGTAATTTATATAACTTGCATATCATCATATCAACATCATCATCATCATCACTGGAGAGAAAAAAAACTTTCCGTACTGGTACACTAGCCTAGCACTCCCTTTGCTCGTGGATGTCGTGGCGAAGAAGGAGATCCAAACGGAGAAAGCGAACGAGAAAAGAACACAAGATCAAAGCCAAGGCTCGTCGTCACGAGTCGCCGCCTAGATGAGGGATTTTCTAATAGCGACATCCATTTTTTCTTTCTCTCAAGAACGTAGTGAACGGAATAAAGTAATCCTTCTCGTGCAAATTACGGAGGGATTCTGTTTCAAAATCACGTCATGCTAAATCCAAACGTCACACAACTTCTCCGAACAAGGAGAAGATCAGTTGAGTGTAAAACGTTTCCCTTTTAAGGGACATTTACAACATGGCTGTGGTGTTTTGGAGTGGATGTTGCCGTGTTAATTTTTTTTCCAGAACGGATGGGATGCAGATTGGGAACTTGTATTGGGATTGAGAACGCTGGAAATGGTGAGAAGTTTGCAAAAATGTGTGGGTGATGATAATATGTAGGACAAATCCAAATTTCTAAATTTATGTACATGTGCATAGTAATCAGCAGCCACCACATGTGGCAGGAGTAGTCGTGTATGCGTGTGTACGGTAGAGTTTCATTCATGGAGTCATCACGATAACTCTTTTTTTTCTGGGGTGGGAAACCTTCATGAACTTTTGTTGTCACTCAAGCATGACTCCAGATCGATGTTCCAGCGAGGCAGGAAGGGAAATTTATGGTTTTGGCAGGGATTGCCGACGACTTTCCCCGTGTATACCATCTTTTGGTTCAGCCTCTGTTTTCCACTCTGACAGAAACGTTATTATAAATTATACAAAGGCAGTTAAGGACAGACAAGGCATATATATTTGCCGTGCCGTGGTATATATAGCCAATCCTCCATCTATGTATATAGCCTACAAAATATTATTATAATCATAACGCGTGTGGGTGTGGAATAAAAAGGGGAAAGTGAAATCTGTGTTTATGGGTATATATCGTTGGGAATTTTCCAGTTTCCTAAAAATAATGATGATTTATCAAGAGGAAAAAGTTGCAGTCACAACTATAATAGGATTAGGTGAGAAAAAGTGACTGACTGATTTCAGCCCGGTGGCTGTTAAGTGAAAAGCGAGTGGTGTACACGAGAACCACACACACACAAACTGCCATGCCAATCCACTTTTTTGATGATATCTTTTGTGTCGCAGTCAGCAAAGTGGCATGGCATGCCTCCGCACTCCGCCGCTTGCTTGTGATGATGTGAACAAGCAATCCAACTTCGATATCGGGGAAACAGTTGCCGCTCGCTCCTGCCGCACATGTAACATGGAAAAGGAGTCGTCAGTGGGAAAATAAGAAGGAGGTGTGGAACCCATGGTTGAATAGAATGACGAAGTGTGGCCCCGACGAGAACCCATCCCCGTGCCATACCCATTCTCAACAAAAAACCAAAAACTAAAAAAAGTAGTAAGTTTTTCCTGCTACCACCTTGGTGTTGTTGATGGGAACATACGGGATTTTCTTGTGGGCACTGAGTGATGAGCAGGTTAGTGAGTGATGAGGAAAATGACGGGGAATCAGGGAGAGGACGAGAAATCAAATTCTTGAGCGACAGAAAGAAAAGTGGTGACATACCTGCATAGACAGTCAAATTTGCCGACGCTGTTACCGGATCCCCGACCCCGTTCTCCGCCATACATTCGTATGTCGCATCGTCACGAACATGACGAGCTGGATTTATGCGGATCATTGAGATGCCGGGGAAGGTCTCAATAAATATTCGAGTATGACCAGAAAGTTTCTTCCCATTTTTCCGCCAGTGGATTTGTGGAGCAGGGTCGCCCGTCACGCGGCAGTAGTAGGTTGCTGGAGATCCGGCCTTAACACGCTGGTCCTTCAGCTTCTCCACGATTTGAGGAGGATCTGGAAATAAACGACAGTTTCACAATTAGATTCTATAGTAGGTCACACCCATTTTCTTCAACATTTTTTTTGTTTAATTTCATTTTTTTAACGCTAAATCTTTTGTGACACATTTGCGTTTTTCATTCACATCTGCCACCCGTTCGTTCGCTTTTTTGTCCGTTCTCCTCTCCTCCTATATTCGACCAGGATAAAATTAGTAATTTACAAGGGGAACCTGTAACCAACTAGATTTCGTAAAATAATAGAGCCTCCTTCCTCCTTTCCTCTCCTCCTGATAATCTCTTATGATTTCATCCTTTTCATTTCACAACTCCCACCGAAACTCTCGAAACATTTTTCCCTCTTTCTTCATCCCTGTCATCAACATTTCATCCCGTGCTCTATCCCCCATCCTGGGAAATATATTATGCACTTTTTCCTAATTCTCTCATAGCAGAAAAATAGCTGCGAGGAGTGCAGACAGTGCACAGCTTAATAATGAATAGGAGCTGAGGGACATATTTACTTCTCCAGAGAGTTGGTACGGTGAAAGCAGAGAATTCCTTATGAGGCGGATGTAAACCATTTTCTGCCTTTCTGTCAAAAAAGGGAGAGAGAGAGTAAAAAGCGGAAAGGAGAAAGTGAGCGCTTCTCTTCCCTTCCTTCTTTCTCCGTGTATCATATCTGTATTCACAAGAGCACTCTGTATTATGCAAGATGGAATAGGGGATGTGATAGATTTAAGATATTTCCTTTCCGGACTCTCCTTTCCCAAAGAAAAAAAAATTCCGAGTAGAATACGGGTGTGTTTCATTTTGAATGCTAAATGAGTGGGAGGGAAAAGTCATTTTAAACTCAAAATATATGCGTAAAAATTTATACAGAAAAAAAAATGGAGAAATGATGAGTTCACAAGTTGATAGAAAATTTTTCCCCACGGATTTAATTATAATACAGCATAAAATTCATTAGTCTACCGAAATCAACTCATTGACAGAGGAAATATATATAAGAACTCCTTTGGTCTCACACGATCAGATAGGCAGTTTTTTTTCTTTTTCAGTTAAGAAAGATTTTTTCCGTTAGAAAAATGCAAACTAAGACATTTGAATTTATCTCCTTCCAGACAACAAACGTCGAACTCTAGAATAAATTTTTTTTTTCAACTTTTTTTTCCTTTCTGATTTAAATACTGGAAAAATCCGTGTCAGTGACACATTATATCCCACAGATAAAAAAAAACTTTCCATCAAAATCTCATCTTCATACTTTTACATAGGTAATATTGTTAAAAAAAGTAAGAACACGGGTTGTAACATTTTCTCATTCATCTTATAAAACACAGATGTATATTACATATTCCGAGAAAGAAGAAGAAGAAAAAAAAACTTGACTACACTCTACAACTTCTTCTTTTTTTCCTTCTTCTTGCTTCACGTGCTGTCTTGGAGTCATGCAGTCACTCACTTTCCCTGTTCCTTAACTTTTGACTAGTTGGATTTTTGTGTAACTTTTTTTGAAAAGTGGAAAAGGAGAAAGAGAGACAGAGGCGACAGAAGAAGAAAAGCGACTTGAAGGAGTGCTAGACTGGATGAAAAATGCACATGTGAAACAAATGGGACACAAGTCCGATGAGATAGATACTCACGCGTCAAATACTGAATGTACGGGTAGAGAGCCGAGAAGTTTGAACCTGAAACATTACATCATATTTTTCCCGTTTTTAGACACCAAGAAGAAGGAGAAGAAAAAATCCCGTGGACGATGCACTCTCTGGAACACCACACACACAGCGTGCCTGCACCAATGGCGTGTGGGATGGCATCGTATATATTATAAGGGAAAAAAGATGGAAATAATGCAAGGAAGGAGAAAGGAGCTGGGCTTAAGTCACCATCATTTTTCATTCGAGTCAGGCCAGGCCAGCTTGAGTAGGTACACGCTACAGTAAGCATATTTATATAGGCACATTACACCACCACCACCACCCCCACGTATAAGTTGTATTTATGTGGGTATCCCTCATAAAAAATATTTTTGTACGGAGACGTACGTTCACTTTTTTTTATACATGCAATAATACTACCTTCCCCTTCCCCCATATAGCCGCGTTTTTTTGCGGGCTTACAAAAAGATTTCTAATTTATAGAACATTCTCCTCACAATAGGGACGACTACTGCTGCTTCGCCATTTCATTGCCGCTATATGCCCGTATAACTCCAATAAGTTTCCCGTTTATAGCGGTTCCGTATTGTAGACATGATTATATATGATTTTTTTTTCTTCTCTTTCCTGAAAAAAAAATCCTTCAGTGCTGATGTACTATGGGGCTTTTCTTTCTTCTTTTTTTTAAGAAAAAGGATATGAATTTGAGCTTACAATTTCTGCTGTCTTTGCTCTCGCATGGGGACGACGGCTGCTGAAGAGAAATTCCTCAGCCTCCACCCTTTACGAGGGAATAATATACCTTTAAAGGTTCCATCAAATGGGAAAAATCGAGGAAATAAAAGCTTCTCTGCTAGACTCACTACCGTGTAATCTACCAGTGGAACACTGCAGTGGAAGCGGCGGAGGAGGAGGGATATTGTGATGCCAAAGAGTTTCCTATTGCCATCCAGGTCACATGCGAAATGAGACATGGTTCTTTCACTTCTCAGCACAAAATCTGTATATAGGCATATAATATCCTAGCTATCCCTTGTAAAAAATCAACTATATATATAGCATAGCTCCCTAATCAAAAGGGGTTGAACAATAGGAGTTGTATAATAATGCTAATGTTAACTACTGACTATACATGCAACATGCGTAGCTCATGAATTTCGGTGTCATGTCATAACCTTTTACATTTTGGGAAAGTAGATTATGGGAAAAGTGTCATTGTCAAGTAGTCAAGTAGGAGCACAAGTAGAGCAAAAGTAGGTAGGTACAAGGAAGGAGAGAGAGAGAAAGAGAGAGCACTAACTAGTTATGCATGCTGAAAATCTCGAGAATAGCAGCCTTGAGAGAGGATGAGAGAACAACGGGGGAAAATTAATTTAGGTATTACACCCCATATATATTGGGATTGTATTGTACCCGGTGGAGGAGTCTCATGTTCATTAACCCTTTTCTCAGATGATATATTTCTTTCGGGAAATTGAGCACTATAGCACTACGCAAATTCTTGGAAAAAATGCGCAAAAGACGGAGAGGAGTCAGCACGGCTAGTTGGGATTTTTTTTGTCAGAATATTTTCTAGTTGATTAATATAAACCATCTGGTGCAATTATTTATGGTTCGCTTATTCAAATACAGTATGGAAATTTCCAGTGTTTTGTAAGAGTGTCTTCAGTTTTAAGTATTCTGTCCAGGTTTTGGTTAAATTAATAAAAAAAACTATAGATATATTTCTATTGCTGGAAATAAATTTCTCGAGAAAATACGTATTCGGCTAGAGGAGGAGAAGAACCTTTCCTGAGGGCCGAGATAGTTATTAATCAAATCGTGCTGGTTGTAGTTTCGCAGTTTTTGTCGTGTTCTCCCGCGACGAGCGAATAAATACCTACACAGGGAATTGAAACCTGGTCCGATTAAATTTCAGGAAATTCGAAGCCAGATTTGTTAAGGAAAACTAGAGCCGAAAACCAGAATTCTGCAAGAGTCTCAAGATTGATACATAGTCGTGTTTTCTTCAAGACACTTACAGTACGGTTGACAAAATCTCCACTACGCTATCGTCATTTAACGGTGCTGTGAAGCGTGGCGAATACACAGAGGGAACTCCATGTACATAAAAATGCTTCAACTCCAATAAAGCACAAAGGATTAGAAAATTTTACCTTTCACTTTTTCTCGTATTATGTGTGTGTGCCACGTAATGCACAGAGCACAGGATACGATTTCCACATCCACGAGCAAATGGGAAAAAAGTAGTTTTGCTAAAAATTGCAAATTTGAAAACCTATATCATCCTGCGCGCCAGGAACGAGTCCAAGCAACCGTGTAAAACTTCTTATTCCGATTACCTATGATATAGATTCTTATATAAGTACTTAGAATTCGGCTTTCGATCTATTTTTTAGCTTGTAAACCCAGTCCTATGGGGTTGCGTAACACATGCCATTTTATTATGTTTTTACTAACAACCAAGTATGCATCCAGGTTTACATAATGGAATGCTGAGCACCATTATTTTCCAGGTCACAGACCCCTTCAAAGAATACACGTTCCAGGGCTTTACAAGCAGTAAACTATTTCTGGGAAAAGGGAAATATTTACGAGTCCGCAAAGAACAAACAGAGCAAACGGAAAAGTTACGAATGTAAACTAGAATTTTGTTATTACCCAAAATACAAACGGGCTTATTTGTTTAGCATGTATGTATGTACTTATAGATTTGCATAATACACAATAATGTATCTTGGAGGAAGACATAAATCATTTTCCAACTGATCATATTTTAAGGAAAAGGAGGACTGATCAGTATCCGGAATCAGAATCAGCATAATACATAACATATCATTCACATATATTCTATACTGTCACCCAATATTTTCGCTCCCGTTCCCTTGTTCTCAAAATGGGAATCAGGAGGATTTGGTGGTAAACAGCCATTGAATGAAAAAGGGAACTCGCCACATCCTCTCAAGGGAATTACATGACCTCTTTGACATATTATCAGACGAGTGAAAAGGAGGATTTCGCTTTGATGTTTGCAATGGATTCGTCATAAGATCAATATACTCATTCAAGTAGAGGAACACACGGCGGGGTACATATCTGAATCAGAATCCGAATAAAGTGCAATAATGTCTGCATGAAAAGGAAATAAAACCTTTTTTTTTAAATCCTAGGCCAGGTTTCTCAAGTACTATATTTATCCTGAATGACTTTATTCACAACGCAAGGCAGACTAGTGTATTACGGGTGAATGTAAATTGTAAAATGCAAAAGGTTATATGTGAAATGAAAATTTTAAAAATGTAAAGGTCCCCCACCACAACACACCGGAAGTGGAGTTGTGAAACTGTACAACAGTTTACTCCACCCCGCAGCCCCGGACATTTTAGATTATTTAATACGTTTTCCACGATAAAAAAAACTATAACTTTACCGGATATTATTCAGGAAAAAGGATTATAAATGATATTAAAAAGTGTGTTTTAGCCCATTTACAATTCCACTTTTCCTGCCACCCTGTCAAATTACAAACAGAGTCCACTTAGTCTACCGATCCACCCACCCACCCACACTAACTCGTTATTCTTGAATCTTGTGAAAGTCGAACAAAGATGAGTGTGTATAGTCACATCATGGCATCCTTGTCACCACTCACTTTCCCTGTCGTGTCGACACAACCCGAAATTCTTTTCATGTCGTGATACTCCTTCCTAGCCAAAAGGATTAAANCTTCCTAGCCAAAAGGATTAAACCTGGATGGAACATTCAATCCACTTCTGAAGCATGAACGAACGCCCAACCTGAACTCTTGACCAATAACTTTTCCTTCTTTTTCCACCAGCCAGCCGTCACTTGGAGGAAAAAATTGAGCGTGAAGACATTTTCTGCTACTGAAAAATGCAAAAAGTGGGAGTACCGTGTGGACGCAGATGTGTCTCCGTAATTTATGCTCTCATTCGCAACTCCTGACATGCTTATGTCTCTTCCGTCCTGCATTAAAAATATATGTGCGTAGAAACATTTTTTTTCGTCCAGGGATCCGCCAAATATAGAGAGACCACAAACATGAGGATGGATATCACTATTCTCTAGTTGCTTTTATTATGTTAGAGCCCTTTCCGTACATTATCTTTTTAGAAATGAGCCGCGGCGGCATCGCAACCCTTTTTAATCTAGACCCACGAACCGTCGTGGTGGTCTGTTTTGTGGGAGCAGCATGACAAACTAAAAAATCAAATTATGTGGTCACATGCGACTACTACATCCTTTTTTCTCTCTCCTCCCTTGTTTTTCTCATAACACAACCCACGAAAAATACATATATCGGGGGAAGGCATGGAACGAGAATGGAAACAAAAAACAGTTTTCTTCTTCATAACTTCCTTGGGGTATATCCACTAAAACAAAAAAAAAGGAATACACATCCAGCCATAAGGCCATATTATAGTAAATGGTAAATCTCCAGCAGTATCTCTGCTCCTTAACTAGAGCAGAAGAGAGGAAAACTAGCTCATTCCAATTCCGAGGACAGCAACTAACTCAACTAAAAAAACTAACCTAATAGTCGCGGTGGATATACGGGGAGCGGAACTGATACTCGCCGAGTTCCTACATGGAATCGTAGGAAAACGACGAAAGGTCCTTGCTCGCATGCTGATTATCATGGCTTCTACTACTTTCCCAACATGATTCCATCCAGCAGCGCTCTAAAGGGAGAAAACTAAAGCGGAAATGAAAGTGAAAGGTATGCAATAGGTTGCGGATGCCACCAAACCAGCGGACATTGAGCAATATCCGCTTTCTCATCTGCTTCCCCACACCACCACTAACATGGCGTAAGCATAAAATGTGTGTATGTGCGGCTTAACTCGATATACATTTTTTCCCTCCAAATGGTGGTATCGTCGTATCCCTTTCCAGAGAGCAGAGGATTTTCAAACTTTTTTTTAAGTTGGGAAATAGCAATATATGAGGGGCCTAATGGAAAATATAGCAAAAGTCAAAACAAACCCAGTAATCCAACTTCCTTCCTTTTTTCTCTCTCTGTCGTTTTGTGTGTGTGAGGCAATCGACCTAAACTTGGTATGAAAGCTAGTCACTTAACATTCCATCGGCAATTCCGCGATACTCAACCAAATGACAATACCAAACGAGTCCGCCCAGCCAACTCCACTGCACACACACACACACACATACTTTATATGAAGATGACGAAAAAAAAATACCCGGAGAGCTTACAAAGAGGAAAACTTATGAATGGTATTCACTGGGAATATTACGTCGTGGATGTTGTTTTTTTCTTCTTTTTCTTTTTTCCTTTGGTATAGACAACGCCTTCACATTTTTTTAGGGGTTTGGGCGAAACATACTTGTGACAGCGGCGGTAGTAAAATGCATACTGTGTATATAATTCTCGAGAATGTGTGTACGCCGCATTTACTCGACCGACCTTAGTGTATTTTGTGGGGTGAAATGTTGTGAAAACGGAGACAGTAAACATTATCCGGGAGAAAGTGTACCCGACCACAAATATATTTATTAGCTTTATCAAACAAAGTGATAGCGATTTGGAGTGATGGAAAGGAGAGGTTGTAGTCATATGGCATCCGCGCTTTTTCAGGGTTTTGTATCGATACTTATCATCATCGGACGGAATGAGGGAGAGAGAGAACGCGTCCAGATCTTGAACTCAAGTAACCCTGGCTGTATCGCAGCCTAAGAATGCAAATTGATGTTGGATTTGAAGGGGGAAATCAATGCGTTTATGTAAAGTGTAGTGGCGAAATACGCGTCACCACCCCCCGGTGCGGTGTGGCGTGTCAATAACGGTGAAGTATTGGATGAGTGGGATTGATTGCATTGTTCTGACGATATCTTAAGTGGCCAATGCACTACTTCATTATGCAGAGGAGAAACTATTGAAAAATGCATCAGTTAACATTTTCTTGAGTAAAGTTCAACCACTTTGGAGTTGGAGGGTCCTTTCCATTTTAGACATTTAGGCGCAATGTCGATTTTTTTGTTTACATTGTTTAATTTCAGATGAGAAACGTGCCAAGTTGTATTCAAACTTTTCAAAAAAAAACTTCTAAAATATATTAAAAATAAGAATAGGAGCAAAACTTTCCAATTTGTCAGACCACCACTCAATCCTACTACTACCCCGTCAGTCGCGCTTGCATTCAGAGATTGAAAAACACTTCAATAAAAATTTCATACAATTTTAACAACTCACAAAAAGCAAAGTCAGTCAAAGGGCCAAAATTCTCTTTTCATTTTCGTCTTGAGTGCCGCCAGCCATTTTCATAATAACAATGGAGAAAACATGCTTTGTATTTTGATATCCACCTCTATAAAATCTGATTTAACAAACCCGAATTGTGTGCTGCTGCTGCTGCTACGACTTGAGTCAGATCTCCTCCGTTTTTTTCCTCAAGTTTCTATGAATAATTGAAACGAATGGGGAATGGTCTCACTTTTTGATCTGAAATTAACCTCTTTCTTTCAATCAACTTTAGCCCCTTTGAGCAAAATTGAAAAAAAGGGGATCAATAATACTGGCTTTTCTAATCGTCCACTTTTATGTGCCACTCACTCAAAGGGTCCGTTGTTACTCTACAGCCATGGAATTCCCTTTCCTACTCCCAGCCAGACAATGAACTCTTAAGAATTTAGAAAATTTCTCGGATCTGCACTGCAGCTCTCAAAAAAGTACACACACAGACTGCACCACAGTCCAGCCATTAAAACGGTTTCACCACCACTGCAACTCTATATAATAACTTTAACTGGTGACGAATAACGTTCCCAAACACTGGCATATCTTTTAATGTATGCATCATTACCCGGAAAACAGTCCATGAAAAGGCAACCCCGTGAAATAAAGGGCTGCCTAATGGAAATAAAAAAGATTAAAATGAAAAGAGCAATAAATAAAAATAAAAAGTGCAGTTGAAAACATGGTGGAAGAATAAACAAAGTTTATACTCCAAAAAGTCCCCACTTTCTATTCGATTACAGCCCATAACTTATAGCCAACCACCAACCTGCGACAAAACCCACACACACACACAGAGCACAACAGGTGAAGGAACATGAATACATCTTTTATATTAACAACGGGGAGTAGTAGATGGAAAGAGAGAGAGAAAAAAATGGATTCCCACTTTCATTTCTTACCTTTTTCCACTTGTCGTTTTTATAGTCGGTGGAGAAAACCCTGGGAGAACTTGAAGTGGAATTATATATAGGGAAAAAGTTTTTTCTTCTCCCCCGAAAATGGGGAGGAAGACAAGAAGAAAAGAATCTATTCGAAACTTGCGCAATATTTACACAGACAGAAAAATGAAATGAAATGTGAAATTGCGGGAAAACAAGTTTTCACTTTTAGTTCTCTCCCCACCAGGAAAAAAAAGTTGCCACAACAGGTAAACCTCCTGAGGATATACTGGATACTGCTGGCTTCTTCTTCAGCTCAGTCAGACAACAATACGAAAAACATTTATATGTTCTAGTTCTTCTATACCTACTAGCTACTAACTGCGTCGCTGGCTGCCGCTGTTTCTGCTCCTCCTTGAGCAGAAGTGATCTTTATATCCAGTTTTCCTCCACATTATGTGAGTTGCATGAGAGTTTGTGGTCTTATGAAAGATTGGGACTTCACAATTTCATTAAGGTGGTAAATGTGGGAATAGGGAGTATACCGCCACCGAAAATGTATAAAAGTTGCATCGTGTACAGTGTACACTACAGAAAACCACACGCTAGAGCCACAACCAACCCCGTTCCGAAGAGACCACAGGATGAAAAAAGGTTTCGGCTTTTTACAACTTTTCTTACAGGGAGTAATATTATTATGTACATATATAAAATGCAACTATATAATATACGTGCTGGTTAAAAACAATAGCCCTTTACTCCAATAGTTTATAGTTTTTTTTCGTGTGTATGTGTGTTTTTCTTTTTTTTTCCGCTAACGTAAAAATATATGACTGGAGCGGCCGGGTTGGAGAGGGAAAAGAGAGAAATTCATTCTGAGCAATAAAACTTTTTTTTTTCTGTTTTAAGTGAAATATTACGTTGACTAGGACTTGTAGAGCTAGAGCTGTACACACAACAACACGAAAAGGTCCCATGATGATTAAGGGAGTGGTGTACAGTTAGTTAAAAGTTTTTTCGTTGTGGAAGACGAAGAAAAAGAAGAAGAGATGTAATGGTTGAAATGGCGAGCGGTGTGTGCACCTTTCTCTCCACTACTCTGGCGGTGGTGCGGTGGCACGCGGTGACTTCATCAACTTACACTAAATGATATGCTCCCACTAGTTTTTTAGGAAATTAATCTTTTAAACAGGTTGACAGTGATTTATTCATTAGTTTTTACACAAGCGACAGAGTATTATTAATGCATTTTTCCTCAATGCTAATGCACTGATTAAAAAGACATTTTATGGAGTTCATCCAGTGCGAGCACAACTCTGCTCTGGTGGTGGGGTGGGATGCATACTGGGAATAACATTTTTTTTAAATAAAAGAAGAAGAATGAATGACGTTGTTTCAATAATGGAGGGTGGCCCAGAGTTGAGAATTTTTCTCGGGGTTGTGCTCACCCAGTATGGGGTAAATGAAATCAGAGGGAGCGTTAACTCGTAGTATAAAGTGGAAAGTAAGCAATTAAACTGAAAAGTGTGGAGATTGGTGCTTTCCCTTTTATGAATTATACCAGTCATTGCGCATTTAAAGGGATCATAATGCCAGCTCTCTGGAATAAGATGTGGTAATCAGTGGTGAGTGCATTGAGTTGAGGGTAGGGTAGGCAGTGTAGTTTAGTATATAGTGTAGGTGCACACACTGCCACTTT